>JAOXYD010119840.1:0-11234 GCA_028565735.1 Pinacopodium congolense | reverse complement strand
AGAAATGAGACTCTTTAAGACTAAATTGAAATATTACACACAAGCATACACTAAACATGATATCAGGTCTACTGGCAGTTAAATATAATAAATTATCAATTATACCTCGATATTCCTTAACATTTATCGACTTACCCTTTTCATTTGTGTCTAACTTTGCGGTGACAATCATTGGTGTGCCTAATAGTTTTGTTTGACTCATTCCAAATTACTTGAGTAACTCTTTTGTGTACTTTACTTAGGTGATAAAAATCCTGTCCTTCATTTATTTGAATTGGAATCCAAGAAAGAAATTTAACTTACCCATCATGCTCATCTCGAATTCTCTACTCAAACATTTTGCAAATTCTTGACATAAAGCATTATTAGTAACACTAAGTATAATATCATCTACATATATTTGAACAATTAATAAATCATCATTTTCTATCTTTATAAATAAAGTAGTATAAACTTTTCCTTTGACAAAACTATTTTGAAAAAAAAGAACTTAATCTATCATACCAAACTTTAGGAGCTTATTTTAAACCATACAGAGCTTTAGTAAGTTTGTAAACGTGCTCGGGTGCATTATGATTTTCAAAACCATGAAGATGTTTTACATATATCACCTCTTGAATAAAAATCATTTTAAAAAGAACTTTTAACATCCATTTGATAAAGTTTAAAGCCTATATTAGAACTAAAAGTAAGAAAAAGTCTAATAGCTTCTAATCTTGCTATAAGTGCAAAGGTCTCTTCATAATCAATCCATTCTTATTGGTTATACCCCTTTACTACCAATCTAACTTTATTTCTTACAATATTTCCATCTTCATCAAGCTTATTCCTAAAGACTCACTTAATACCAATAATTTGGTGATCATTAGGTTTAGGTACTAATATGTATACTTTATTTCTGTAAAACTGGTTCATCTCTTCATTTATGGCTAAAGTCCAACTCTCATCACCTAAGGTTTCATTTATGGTTTTAGGCTCTATGTTGGAAATAAATGTCTTATGAGATAAATCTCTAAGAGTTGATCTAGTTGCTATTCCTCTTTCTAATTCACCTATAATTTGGTTAAAGGATGGTCTTGTTTAAATCTCCACTCTCTAGGTAAGCTCTCATCTTTCTTAATCTCACTTGATTTAATAATAGGCTCACATGGTAATGGTTAGAGATCTAAGGTGTCTTCTTTAAGCTCTTCTAACCCTAATGTCTCCATATTCTTACTTAAGTCTAAATCATCATCATCCACAATCTTCTTAATATAAAAAGGATTATATTAATCAAATATAACATGCATTGTCTCTTTAGTCATTATAGTCCTTTAAAAAAAAACTTATAAGCTCTACTAGTAAAAGAATAATCAACAAATATACCTTCTTCTGATTTAGCATCAAACTACCTAAATTATTTATTGTATTTAAAATAAAGCATTTACAACCAAACACTTTGAAATAACTCACTTTTGGTTTCTTCCCATACTAAAGTTCATAAGAAATTTTATCCATATAATGGCTTATATAAACCTTGTTGGATACATGATGTGTACATGCAACTACTTCTACCAAAAAATATTTAGAAACACAATATTCATTCAACATAATTCTATTTATTTCTTACAAAGTACAATTTTTCCTTTTAATAACTCCATTTTGCTAAGGAGTTCTAACAGTTGAAAAGTTATAAAAAATGTCATTTCCTTCACAATATGCATTAAACAATTTATTTTCAAATTCTTTACCATGATCATTTCTAATTGAATCAATCATGTAGCCTTTTTTTAATTAAACTCTCGTTGCAAATTTCTAAAAAGATTTAAAATATTAAGTCTTACTAGTAAGAAACATTACCTATGTAAAGCTATTATAATCATTAAGAATTACATATATATACAGTTTTCTTCCTAAACTTACAATTCTAGACGATCCAAACAAATCCATATATAATAGTTTTAAATGTTTAAAAGTTGTTATCATATTTTTCTTCTTGAATGAAGCTTTCGTTTGTTTTTCCATTTGACATGTATCACAAATCTTATTTTTTTATACTTCATTTTTATTAGACCATTAACTAGCTCCTTATTACAAAGATTTGAAATTTGTTCCATATTAGCATAACATAATCTTCTATGCCACATCTAAGTAACCTCATTCATGGAAATCAAGCATTCAACATTTTAGTTAGAGAAATCATTCAAATCAATAATATAAATATTTCCCACTCTTTTACCAATAAAAATAATGAAATTGTCAATTACTTTAAAAACTATGTAATATTTACCTTCAAAAGAAACTTTGAAACCTTTATCACATAATTGACTCACACTTAACAAGTTATACGTTAAACCTTCTACCAAAGAACATTATCAATGGTAGCATTATTCTTATAGATCTTACCAATGCTAACTATCTTACCCTTGGCATTATCTTTATATGTGACATAGCCACTATCTTTGTCTTACAAGAAAACAAACTGAGAAGCATCTCATGTCATATGCCTAAAACATCCACTATCAACATACCAAATCCTCCTCTTGAAATCAGTGTTTTAAATACCGTACTGATACTAGTATCGGATTTGCTTTTAAAATGGTACTGTACTGGTACCGTTTCGAATAATTTTTTAAAATTATAAATCAGTCCTTAAATTTTATAAAATTTGTAAAATAGTCTATAAATATATTATATTGTGTAATTTTTAACTTAACTTTAAAACCAAACAAAATTTTAAAAAATTTTTAAAAATTTAAAATTTTTTTTTCGGTCGATATTTCTGGTACCAACTGGTATTCAAATCTAATATCATTTTTTAAGGTTCGTATAGTTTTCCAGCCGGTACGGCGCGTGCTGGCTAGTACGGTACAAAAATGAAAACACTGCTTGAAATCTTAAAAAACAAAAAAATCATTTCATTTTAAGTAGCCACATTAATTTGGGTTCTTGGTGATTATATAATTTTCTAGTTTTTAAGGCCTTTGGCAAACTAGAAAATTTAGATAGTTTAAGAAAACAAAAATTTTTCAAATGAGCAAATCTACCACAATTATCACAAATGTATGTAACTTTATGAAAATTCATGTTAAGTCTAAAATTATTTTTATTTGTAAATCTTGATGCATCATTTTTAAAATTTCTTCTTTATTGAAAATTTGACCTAAAATTAGTGTAAGAACCATTTTTCGATGCATGAACATACATAGGATGTGTATATGAATGTGTAGGCCGAATGTGCATAGATTGTGGCCTATATGCATGATGTAATGATTTTACATTTGTAAAGAAACTATGTCTCTTGTTGGGAAATGCGCGTTTCTCCTAATTATAAAATTTGAAGCATATGTAAAAGTATGATGAATGTTCTTATATTGAGTTGTAAAGATGATGCACCATTGTCAAAAGATGACCTAGAAACACGCTCTTCATTTACTCTATTTTTTATTTTAAGAAAATTTTGACCATTCTTTATCTTAATAGGAATGTATGACCCTTCATTCACTATATCCTATAATTTAGCATTTTCGACTTGAAGAAAAAACTCAATCCTAATTTTCCAATACAAGTAGTTATTTCCATCAAATAAAGTTACTCTACTAATGTTTTGATCTTCATGTCTAGATAATCCTAACAAATGTGTCATGATGGGTGCTTACTCACAGTTCTACTAGAAACTAATGCAAGTGTGAGACCTAAGTTCTGATATCAATTGTAAACCCTAAAGGCACTCAAGAGGGGGTGAATTGATTAATAAAAACTTTCTTAACAAATTTAAACTTAACACCAAAGCCAATCCAATTCAATGAGATATGCAAAAGTGAATGTCAAATTGATAAAAGATAAATTAATAATCAAAACATACAACAAGTAATAACTAAAGAAAAAGACACAAAGATTTATAGAAGTTCACCTATCCTAAAGATAGGCTACATTTTCTCTCCAACTATTTGTTGAATATCGTTCTTTACTAACAACTTAAAAACAAATATAATCTTTTTTTAGGGTGAAGAGTAATCCTTATATGATAAATCTTTTTCTAGGTAAAGAGAAGTCTTTATATCCCAAATCTTTTAAGGTAAAGAAAAGCATATACAAGATACAATCTTCTTATTTAAGGTGAAGAGAAACCTTATGATTAATCTTTACATAGTAAAGAGGAGACTTGGTACATTTAACCAGCCTAACAATTTAAATATCCCCTTCATAAGTAACTAAGAACACTTATGGATATGTTTCACTTAAAGCACAATTAAATTAAGGGCTTTAATGCTTTCACAAATGATATAAATGATTAATGGAGCTATTGCAAACTTCTAAAAAATTAATATGATAGATTTAATGCATTAAAAATATGTATGATTGATTAATCACAACCTGAAAGATCACATAAATCAAACCTAGACAGTTTTGATAAATATGATAACAAATACTTCCAAATAATTAAATAAGCCTCTAAAATTAAGTTAAATAGTCAATAATCCTTCCTAGGACTTAAAAAAAAAGCAAAGAACAACAACTTGGAAATAAGCAATTTAGATTTAAATGTCCAAATATATAAATGATAGTTAGTACACGAAATAGAGCAGTCTACAAATTTGAAGCCTAAACAGAAAACATTAGTGTTTAAAAATCAAACTAAAAATATCTAGATAATCTTGAGATCATAAAAAAACTAATCACAACAAGTTTACACACCCAAAAACTGATCTAGTTAATCAAAAATGAGATTAGCACAAGAGTAGGAAAATCATAGATAATTTAAGTGTATCTGGAAAACAATTTTAAAACAATAGAAATAATTTTCAAAAAGTTTAAAACAAAAGTTAAACACACTAAAGGACACTTAAGTAAATAGAAAATAATTATTACATGATTTTAGAAACAAACTAAAATATTAATAACCACATTGAAATTATTAAAAGAAAAATATAAACAATTTCACTATATTTGAGAAGAACAAACAGTTTCAGTATATATAAGAAGAACAGACTTAAAACCTATGAAATAATCTTTCAAAAATAAAAAAGATTAAACAGACTTTAGGACACTTAAATAAACTGAAAAAAATAATTTCATAATTTTAGAAGTAGATTAAGATATTAACAATCAATATTAAATTCAGAACAGAACAAAAAGAAATAACTTTGTGCTATAAGTGAGTTCAAACTCTAATATATCAAAATAAATACCCTAAAATACGAAATTATGATCAAAAAAACTTTTAAACACTTAATGTAATTGAAAAAAATGAATTCATACAAAGAAAAATAGATTAAGATGGAGAAGGACGAAATTAAACCAAAACAATGAAGAAAAGAGGCAAATAGTGAAGAAGGAGGTAGTCTTAAGGTTTGAACAATTTTTATCTTTCAATCTTGTTTCTAGGGTTTTAAAAAATACTTTTAGAGATATTATATGTAGGGTTAGGAAGGGTTTTTAGACATTTAAATTGCAGCCCTAGCCGTTTGGAATCCAAACGAGACGTTTAATTCTAAAAAAGAAATAAAGAGCTGCTAGAGACAACTTTGAGTAATTTGTCTTCTTAAAGTTTCAATCAACATTTTGAGTGTTTAAAAAATGAGATAAAATTCTAGTGTACTCTTAAGACATTAGTAAAAATGTTTATGATGATTTTGAAGTAATAAAAAATGATTTGTATATTAAAAGTTCAAATTGAATGATGATAATTCAAATCTGAATAAATTTAAGGTATGTTAACAAAAGAGTTTAAACCAGACAAATTTTAATTCTAAAATTGTAAACAAATGGCTAAAGAAATTCTTAAATGTTCAAACATTAAATAAGACTTCAAATAATATTTAAAATATAATTTGAGACCATATGAATAATCAAAATGATTCAATGACTGTGTTATGAAACTTTATGCAACTTTTAAAAACTATATGCAATACATGATAAAAATTGAGCTCCTAGACCAATTAAAAGATAAGTAAAAACTTAAAATCATATTAAAAACAACCTAACTAAAGTCTTGTAGCTTGCATATCTCTTGTTTTTCCTTTAACTTTATTTTTTCCCTTCAAGCTTTCCAAATGGGATTATCTTGAAATTAAACTATATTTAAATTTCACGGTATATGCTTAAATCATTAAAAAAATTTATGTTTTATTATCATCAAAACTAAGATTGGAACCTCCTTTATTTCAACAGAGATTGATATAGATTTTGGACTTGTGAGGACAAAAAATCAACCGTATTGTGTGTAGCTTGAGTTTGCTGAGTGAAATCATCAAATTTATGATCAATACAATGAAGAACCTTATTTTGAGCAAATACGTTACCAGCTCTCCAATTTAACACTTCATCTATAGGGCTAAAAGTAAAGGTTCCATGAGCAGTGATGCCCATAAATCTAATATAAAGGTTAGAATCACGTTAATGGTGTCATTAGTTTTGCGTTCAAGAGGAGGAAATTCCTTTTCATATGGTCGTATCATTATACACGAAATAAGAGTAGGGTTGACCTGAGGAATTGTATGAATAATCGATTTAGGTTCAACAAAAATCTCATTATGTGGAAGCCAATGTTCTTTTCTTATTACTTTAAACTAGTTATAAAGTCCAACCTATGGTCGAGATTCTAGATCTTGATCATTATATCGAGGGCGAATTGGTTGTGAAGGTTGGCAATGATGAGCCTCCTTAGGTTGTTATTCGTCTTTTCTTCAACGTTCTTCATTACATTTGCAAATAAAGGCTTCATCTACACTATTTATATAATACCATTTATAGAGACATATTTCATAGTTAGATTCATACATAGTGGGATTACAACCCCAAAAAACATGCCCACGATTCTAACTAATATATATAGGTTGACTATCAAAGTCAACATAATGAACAAAAGGATCACCCTTTCCTACATGATGAGCCATAATTGGTTATAACATCATAATAGAGCTAGATGTATGAGAAGGCTCTGATTGGTCTTCAGAAGGCTTGATAAAAATGGATTCAACAGTTCCATCTTGCAAAGTGCGCAAGATAGGAGGATTAGTTGTATGGATAGAATGACAGTGAGGAGTATGAAACACCTTATGATATTTCGTAAACCATTTGGTGGGCATCAAATTTTCAAGTTATTATGGTGGTAATTGTTTGAGAATCTGGATAACAGTAGTATTATCATGAGCATGATTAGCTACCATATATAAAGCATATGTGATTAAATTGGGGAAATTAAGATCTACAGCATGATTTTGTAGACGATATATCATCTAGTGATACAAAATAGGCATGATAGCAAAAGGATCATGTTTTGCTCTAATAATTTAAATTTGAACTTGAACTTGAAGTCATTCAGATAATAATGGATCAGTAAGGCATATGTTAAAATTTGGAGCAATAGTAATGATAACATTGTCTTTATTAAGAGTTGTCAACAAGGTACTAATTAAAGCATTTTGGTACATAACATAGGTAGTATCCAAAAGAGAGATTCTTGCAATAGCTTTCAACTATAAAGTATTAAGACAAGATGTATAGCCCCAATATGAAGATGAGTATGATGATGGTCTCTCCATAAGGCAATCGGATCCTTTGGAATTTCAAGTTTCATATATTGTTCTGTAGATGTAGCTTTTAATTGACACTATTCAAGTTTGAATATTTTCTCTTACTTTAGGATGATGACTAGACAAAATGGTATGAATGTTAAGTGTCTAAGAGCGATTATGATGGCAAATACTGTAAGGGCTAAGAAGAAGAAGAGATGTATCAGAGATACTACTTTTCTTAGGAAGATAGGTTATTTCAACAAGGTTTTCAATTTTATTAAAGGGGACTCGTTTAACATTTATAGGAAGATTAGCTAAAGATCAAGTAGAAGAAAGATGAAGAGGGAGATAATTAATTAAGGAGGCACTCATGGTGATGAAAATCTTCTTCTAAATTTCATTTAGAATGAAATAGCAACAGTTAATAAGGGGGAAAAGAATTTAATTATTAATTACAAACCACTCAATGCATTTCTCCAAGATGACAAATTTTCGTTACCAAAGATCAACACTAAAATCCTATTTCTCAAAGCAACAAAGATCTTTTTCAAATTTGATCTTAAAGAAGAGTTTTGGTAACTAGGTATAGACCAAAAGAATAATAAAAAATTATTTTTTTGTATCCTTAATGCTCAATATCAATGGATTGTTATGTCATTTAGACTTAAAGTTGCTCCATTGCTATTTCAATAAGCCACAATCAAGACTTATGGGCCCATTCTGTACAATGCTTTGATCTATATAGGTGACATTGTACTCTATTTCAAGACTTATAAGGATCATAAAGCCTTGTTACAATATTTTTTGGAGCTTATACAATAGTATGAAATTATGCTTTCTTCAAAGAAAAGTCATATTGACACAACCCATATTAAGTTTTTAGGTATGAACTTTTATAATGAATTTTATTAGCTTAATCTACATATTACTAGTGAGTTCTTATATTTTCATGATTCCAACTCAGTCCAAGCTGATCAGCAATTCCTTGATATTGTTAATTATATCAGAGATTTCATCTCCCACATGGCTAATTATACGAACACTTTATCCAGATTATTAAAAAAGTCTCCCTTTATGAACCATTGAACAAATAAAAGCTATTCAATATTTAAAGTAAGTGTTTTAGACACCACCACTTTTAAAGATTCTTGATAAGGGTTTACGTATTCTTCAAACAGACACTAATGATCATTATTGGGGTGTTTTATTACTTGAAAAGATTGATTGAAAGCGTCATTATTGTGGCCATGCTAGTAGACAATTCACTGAGTCAAAAAAGCATTACCATTCCAGCTATAAAGAGATGTTAACTGTGAAAAAGGGATTGAAAATTTTAATTTGTGCCTTTAGTCCCATGATTTTGTAGTGGAAATAGATAGCATGTTTTTCCTTAAAATTCTTGGGCCCATCAAAAAGATTTTTTCAGATAGCCAATTACTTCATTGGAAAGTTTTTTTTTTCACTATAAATTCTTAGTTCGCTATATCAAAGGACATACTAATGTCTTAGCTGATTTCCTTTCTCGTTCTTGCAAAACAATTCAACTACTAACTCTTATACTTTAGAAACATATTCCTTTTTTCATCTATCCTCTTATGGACCTTTCTATTTTTGCTAAGATCAAGAAATAATTTTCTCCTATCACCAAAACCCCCTTCTAATTTGGAGGAAAATACGACTCTTTTACATAAAAGTTTGTTTTATTATCTTCACCTTTTCCTTGATTTGACAACAGTTTCACCTTATCTACATTATTTTAACTCTCAAACCCCATACCACATTATTCATCATCTCTATTATTCCGTTTTGAAGCCTACTATGTGGTACATATGGACTTTGTCGGCTCTTTATACATGCTTCATTATTCTTTCTCTCCTTTATATCTATCAACATTTGGCTAATCCAGCTAATGTTAATTCTCTAATATGGACCTTTTTTTAATGGTTTTAACCCCTGATTAAATGGCATATACAAATTGGTTAAATTCTTACTTGTTTTCAACTCTAAGGTATTCCTCTGCATCAATAAAAGGCTTAACATTTCTTCATCATCCATTGTCCCTATAGCATCATTGATAGTGGTTATGGTTACACTATCAATCATTTCAAACACTTGAAAACATCCACTGATTGGCCCAAGAACAAAATTGATATTATGGATGATCTATTTCATTTTTTAATAATCTAAACCACCATTTTAAACCCAGTTGTCATACTCCTTATACTTCTTTAAGTTCATATCCAAGAGATTTCACCTTACTTGAGCCCATCTCTCCTAGTGCAGGAAATTGAAATTTTATGGAACAATTTACATATATGGGTGGTTCTAATGTTCTTATAGGTGATTTGCCTTATCCACCTAATTTTCAACTTTAAAAAAATGTTTGAAGCCAGAGAATCTTCCTAAGCAAAGAAGCCCAAGACTTCAGGACTACCAGCCCATTTCCAAGATGTACAAGATTCATAACCCCAATTTGGACAAATACAGAGATTGACCATTTTATCAATGAAATCAGCAAGACGGATGATGACATTTATGATAATGATAGTCATAAACCCAGTGTATCTACTCTAGTTCTTTGAGATGCTTTCTTATCTTCGAGTAATCTTATCTTCTTTAATAAGCTTATATGTTTCCCACTAATTGTAACTTCTATTATGATTTTTTATCTTATCTTTATATTATGTAGGGTTCTTTTATTATAAAGATGTTTTTCATGTAATCCTTGCTTCACTTATAAAAGCACGATTTTTTTTACCTTTGTAATCAAGCTTGAATTCCATTAATAATATTATGAAGGATTTCTATCTTATGGCTTCTTTTTAGGTTTTTTCTCCCTTGAAAGCTTGGTTCTTGAATGATATAGTTATAGTCATACAAAAAGACGAGTATACTTTGCATTTGCCTCTATGAGAAGATCTTATATATTAAAAAATCTTGTTAACTAAAGATCCTGAATATATTAGAATTATACGAGGATGATTGGTTAGTTATAATTTCTAAAACTTAGGCCTTAAGAATTAGTGCCCACAGAGAGAAAGATTAGTGTCTTGACTAGAATAACTGAAATTTTAATTTCAATTATCTTTGCATATTTCTATAACTTTAGAGAGATCAATCATAATGACTTTAGTTTCCTAGTTCTCCCCGTGACCTCTCGAGGTTCTGTTTAATATCAGAGCTACCATAACTGTTGCTATTTTGTAGTTCTATTGACTATTGGTTAAAAATTAAAAAGTTTTAAGTGATAAATATTTAAAAAATTATTTTAGATTGTGTGTGTGTGTGTGTGTGTGTGTGTAATATTATTTTAAAATTCGAAAGTGAGGTAGTATTATAACAATTATATAATTTACTTTTTATATGTTTATAAAATATAAAATATTGATATTTTTCTTTCTGTTTTTAAATGATTATTTCTTTTGCAAATACATTCCTCTTCCATCTTTTGTTTAACTTGATAATTTGGAGGACGACTAAGCAGGAGCAAAATTATATTAGACTTGTTAAGTGTTTATAAATACTAGTTAAATCGGTACTTAGTTCTAAATCACTAATTTAACAGGTGATTTGAAATTAGTGATTTATCCAAGTACATGTAATTTATAAATTATTGCATATATTCAATAATTTATCTAACATATATATATATATATATCAAGTAACAATTATGATTTCTACTATTATGAAAATAAATAAATACAAAACTCAAACTATTAATTAAAGAAATGATTC
>JAOXYD010119819.1:0-11234 GCA_028565735.1 Pinacopodium congolense | reverse complement strand
TCACATCAAACTACAAATTAAACATTTCTAAACATTAATTAAACAATTAAGCACTGAAATAGGGGTAAATATACAACAAATACCATCCAAAAACACTATAAATTTGACGCCTTACACTAATATTGCCTTATACCTAAATTCTTCTTCTATAACCACGAAAGGAATATTTTTCAATTTCGTACTCATGTAAGGAGGTAAAGATGTAAAGGTCCAAGTGCTATCTTGTTCAAGAGGCAACAATTCTTACTACATATCTTGAATCCAGTTAGGATCAGACTTTGCCTATAGATAAGAGATTAGTCCCCTGAGAGAAGACAACTTAGAAAGAAAAGCATTATGTAAAGGACGAACACTAATATTTTGAAGAATAAAAGAACTAGGTGATAAAGCAAGAGAACTAATAGATGATAGATCATTAGTATAAGTAAAAACAAAAAAACAAAAAACAAAATCATTTAACCATGTAGGTTTCAGTACATAACGAGTAATCCTACATAATGGTGGATAGGAACTAGATGTATAAGGCAAAGAGTGCTAAGATAGAGATAACATACCGAAGTCCAAAGAATCAGCTTCCACAGGACTAACGGATAATGGATTAGAAATAGGAACATCCAAATCAAGAGGCAGTGGAGCAGCAAAGTGAGAAGAAGTAACAAACTTATAAGGAAAAGAATTTTCATAAAAAGTGACATCCCTATAGATCAAGATATAATTAGAATCAAGATAAAAAAAACTTAAAATTCTTTTTACCTGGACTAAAACACACATGTTGAACCAAGGATGGTTCCAAATTATTTTGGTAATGACAAAACAAATCTTATTACTAATTGTTGTGTTTTTTAGTATGTGAAAGATAGGTTAGACAAAGCTCAAAGTTTATCACTTAAAGAGGTTTTGAGGGTGATATTGAAAAACCAAATGAAGACTCAAGTTTGAAGGAGTAATTTGGTTTAAAATAGTTTCCTTATGTTTTGATTAATGTAAACTTTGCTTTATTTTATTTTGGTGATTTTAAGAGGCTTATAATTAATCAATCATGCATACATGCTTTAGAATATGCATATAGGTGCATAATCAAAAAGCTTATATGATTTGTGTGTCTCCTATTGATGTTTGGAATGCGTAAATTAATCGATATTTTATGATATTAGTTAATTAAGATAAATAATTAGGATTAAAAGAAATGTCTTAAATAAGTATTGGTATAATTGTTTGCTTATTCTAAAATGTTTAAGTTGAAATTTTTAAGTTTAAAATGAGTTTGTTACTTATATAGATTCGTTCGGATGTATGAGCTTGGTTTTGATATAGGTCGATTGAATGAGCTATATCAGTTGACCAAATGACTTGGATCGGGCGATCAAACATAAAATGAAGGGCGATCGGTGACCGAACCATGTATATCGGTCGACTGAATTGTGAGAACATGTTGAGAAAAATCTGCATAAACAGATTGAATAATGGTATCAACAATTAATCTTTATAACATTGTGTTTTTACCGTTGGACAACAGATAAAAGAACCGTTGTACAACGGAAAGATATCTGAGCTTAATAGTATAAATAAAGTTTTTTTCTGTATATCTTGAACACGACTTTTTCAATCGAAATTTAAGAGATTTCATAAGTGATTACTCGTGATTTATGAGTGAAGTGTTTTCCAAAGTTTTTTTTAAAGGCTATATTGTTTTATTAAGTGTTTGTGGCCTTTTTAAGCATAGTACTCTTCTTTCTCTTTTAATTGTTTTTTGTGTGAAGGATTTTTCATATTTTTGTGCATCATTAGTCTAAAGCCTCTTTTATAAATTAAATAAAATTTAGTAAAGTATTTTCATTTTTATATTATTATTGTGAGAATTGAGAGATTATTCTTGAACCTAGGAAAAATTTTTGAGAAAAGGTTCTCCTTTAACCTATGAAAAAGGATTGTATCAAACGTTGTATGATTGTTGAAAGGGAAATAAGAACAAAATCTCAACAGTGGTGTTAGGGACTAAAGGTAAGGGCAAGTGGACAATTCTGAATTAGAATAAATCTGGTATACTTCTTCCCTCTCTACTCCTTTATTTTTTTTCACTTATATTACTTGTTTAATTGGGTGAATTTGCATTATTTCTTAAGCTTTTGCATATACTACTTTTGTTTTGTGAAAGAATTTTTAAATATTAATTCACCCCCTCTTAGTGCCGTACAAACCTAACAATTGGCATCAAAGTTTAGGTCTCACACTAGATTAATTCTAACGAATTAGTGAGTAAAGATCATATGGCACACATGATGCATAAATTTGCCTCATCTTCTTCTAGTGTTAAAGGACAAAATACACATAAAGTACCTTATTTTGATGGAAACAATTATTTGTATTGAAAAAGTAGGATGAGATACTATTTAAGAAGTGAGAGTATAGATCTTTGGCTTGTTGTTTCTGAAAAGACCATATTATTTTCAAAACTTGTAGGAAATGAGCTTGTGATTAAGAAAGATAACAAACTAAATATTGAAGAAAAGAAATTAGTTCCTTTAAACGGTAGAGACATAAAAATTTTATTTTATGCTTTTAGTCTAGAAAAGTTTAATCAAATTTAAATGTGTGACACTGTATATGACATTTGACATATATTAGAAATTACAAATGAAGACACGAATCAATTAAAAGAAACAAAAATTAGTATGCTCACTCATCATTTTAAATTGTTTAAGATGTTGCATGATGAAAATATTTCTACGATGTATGCTCGGTTTAACAATATTGTTAGTGGTTTAAAGGGTCTATGTAAGACTTATTCAAATGTTGAGCTTATTAGGAAAATTGTAAGGTCTCTACTGAAGTCTTGCAGGCCAAGGTAGTGGTAATTCAAGAAGTAAAAAACCTCAATGTCCTATCTCTTGACGAGCTTATTGGATCGCTAATTACATAAGAAATGATGTTGAAAGACACATAAAAAAAAAGTTGCACCTAAAAAGAAGAATATCACGTTTAAGGCAACGACAAAAGTAGATAACTAGAATGAAGAATCATTCTATTGAAGTGGTGAAGAAGAATCTATGCACTCATTACGAGAGGCTTAAAAAAGCTGATCCAAAAAAAAAGTCCAGTTTATAGGAAACAAAGTAAATACTTTAAGACCAAATTATCTAATGTAACCTATTTTGAATATGGTGAAAAAGAGCACTCGAGGTTTCATTACCCGCATCTTCAAGAAGACGAAAAAGAAGAAAAGAAGTAAAGTAGGGGAAAAGAAGAATTACAAGAAAAAGCACTAAAAGAAGCATGAACCGAGTCAAGCGATTCTGAAAAAGAAGAAATAGCAAACATGTTCTTATGGCTCACACTGAGGTAAGTGTCCATCACTCTAATGACTAATGTGGAATAGAATACACATATGAACTTTTGGAATTTATAGAGGACTTAGCTAAGAAGAAGAAGAAACTACATGACAAAAATCAGGAATCAATGAAAATGATTGATAAATATATAATGGAAAATGAAAGCCTTAGAAAGATCTAGATTCAATAAACAAAGATAACGACAAATTTGTAAATGAAAATATGGCCTTAAAGAAAGAGGTAGAGTCACCTAAATAATCATTGTCGAGATTTACAAAAGGTGAAGAAAAGTTGGAAACCATGTTAAGTATTCAAAAGAATGGTAATGACAAATATGGTTTAGGATACAATGGAGTATCATCTAGTAAGACCGTCTTCGTAAAGGGTAAGAATTTGGAAGATGATAGTCTTAAATTTGTTAAAAATGATTCATAAAGTAGAACTTAACCAAAGCATCATGCATTCATCAATTCTAAAAAATCTAGAAATCAAACGCATCGTCAAAAAACCTTTAACCAATCAAGGCAACGTTTTCAATATAGGTTCCATAATGATTATAGGCATAGAAATGCATATAGAATATTAACTCCTTTATTTTGTTCATATTGTGAAAGATATAGACATGTTAAATACTTTTATTATGATCGATCAAGGAATGTTAATGTGCTATCAAATGGTCGTGAAAGATACACTGACACTCATGGACCTAAGATGATATGGATATTAAGAATTTGGTAAATCTCTATTTTGTAGGTACTTTCAAAAAATGAAAAGATCACCACTGTTGAACCAAATAAAGAAAATTATAGTGAATAACAATTTGAAAGGTACCAAATTATTATTAAAATATGAAATATGAAGAACTTGATAAATAATGTGTTAAATATTTGTATATGTGAAGCACTTGATAAAAGAAGAATGACTGCATATGTGTTAAAATATGAAATGTTGCCTGGAAATTATTTATTTTTCTTCGTATGTGATCATTCAATCGACCGAATGATTGCTTGGGTCAATTGATCATCTGTCAACTGATCTAACTGATCCAGTCGATCGATGTCTAAATATTTCGCAACTTAAGGTCGTGTCTCCTCTTTTCTTCTCTTCTTATTGCCTCACATCTCTCTCTCTCTCTCTCTCTCTCTCTCCTTCCACCATTGTTGCCAGAGTTTCTAGCTTCTCCACCCTCCACCTTGCATTTTTAAGCCTCTAAATCATTATTTTTAGCTCTTAAAGCCTTATGCGACCTACTTCCACCTTTTTCTCTTTTGAAAAATCTTCAAGCTCGTCTCCACTCCATCTCCGACGCCCCTCTCTTAGTTTCCTCCATCTCTGACAAACTTCATACTACACTATAGCTCCCTCTCTACTCCTAGTAACTTCCTGGACCAAAGCCCTCCCCTTTCAAGCTTCAATTTTGCTTAGTTTTTGCATCAATTTAGGATTTTTAGCATTATAAGGTTTCAGATTTGGGATTTTTTCATGAAATTGAAAATTTAGTATGATTTTCTTGTGTTTTCTTGTAGTTAGAAGTATAATTAGGGGTTTAGGATATATGATTGCATCTACATGCATTCAATTTGTGTTTTCCCCAATTTTAGTTTGTGTAATTAGGGTTATTCAAAATTTTGCTTACTTTTTTATGGTTCCCTTAAAATTGATCTTATTAAACTTCAATTAGATGCCTATTTAAAGTTTGTGTATAGTCAATTACATTTGATTTAACTTAATTTTTATTTTCCCCAATTTTAAATTTGTAATTTAGGGTTTATTTGAATTTCTAGTTAAACTATTAAGTTTTAAAAACTCAATTAAATACCCATTCAATCAATAAATTGCCTAATTTTTTTGGTTTTCCCAATTTTAAGGATTATGTCTAGGTCTTATGCACATTTTGAATTCAAATTATTTGATTTTCACAAAATTAAGTATTTGTTTTCCAATTAAAAAGTTAATTAAACTTTTTTATTAATTGTTGTTTTTTAAATTAAAATACACTTTGATTAATTCTTCATTTGAATTTATCTTGAATAAGACATAATATCTTTTAAGGAAATTGCTTACAAATCTTACAAAGATGTTTTAGTAAGTTGTTTAGAAGTTTTAAGTATCTTTTATAAAATCTTACATGTGCATATCATGCTTGCATACAGGAATTTGTCAGGACTCTAAATCTTTCAAACCTTAGTCATACATGATCCTTCATCTCTACGAGTTGTATTGTTAACTCTAACAATTGATATTACTCATGCATTTTATCTATTCCAAGAAGCCCTTCTAGGTGCTTATTGTTTTTAGAATTCTCTTTCATATTCCTCTATTCTTAGCTTGGCACTATGGTTAGAATTCAATTCGGTAGTACCTCTAGAGGTAGGAGATCCCAATATATTCAAGAGAGTGACTATCTAGATGTTGACTCTGATCAATTCCAAGCTTATGCCTCGAGGAAACTCTTAGAAAACTGCTTTATTGCTCATGCTCAACTAGTCTTCTTCAAAGAAAATGGTCTTATCCAGTTCTTCCTTGATCAAGGGTGGGAGCCTCTACTCACTCTTTTAGTTGAAACTTATCCTACAGTTTTAAAGCTCTTTCACTGTAACCTTAGAGAGGTAAAGGAGAATGATGAGTACATCATCATCTTATTTAAAGTAGAGAATGACCCTTTTTTCTATCTAGAGACATTATAAACGACATCCTTGAAATTCCTATTCCTCCTATTTTCTCCCACTATGACTGTGTGTCAAAATTTGATGCCACTCTTTCCTTAACAAAAAGATTAAAAATTATTTTTAAGTTAGAGAGTGAGAAAGGAATTATCGAAAAACTGAAGGATGTGAAAAACATGAGCATCATACATAAATTCCATCACTTATTTATCAAATACAACTTTCTTTCTTATAATGGTCATTACAATGACCTAGATTATGATGATTTGTGGGTTTTGTCTACTTTAATACTTTGTGAGAAAATTTACTTGGGTGATTTCATCCTGCATAACAGGATTCACTTTGTCCGAGGTAAGAAAAGGGGCTAACACCTTCCTTATCCTTTGATTATTAGTCTCATTTCCGTTATTTTCACATTCCTCCCATGTAAGATGATTTTGAGTCTCTATCCTTCTTTGATCAAATTCCTCTTCTTCTTATTGTTGATGATGTGGCTACTCTTGCTTCAACTCATCCTACTTCTGAGCACTTTGCTGATGAAGGCACTTCAACTAGACCAGTTCCTTTTGTACCTCATGATACTCCTTATGATGTTGAGGCTAAGATCACTTCCTTTTATCGTAAGGTTGATCACTTGATGAGTCAGATGGATAAGCAAAACTCCCTGCTCCGCCAGATTCTTTCCCGACTTCCTCTTGTGCCTCCTTCTAATCCTTAGCAGATATTTGTTTTTGATGTACTATTGCTACTTTCAATGTATTAACCTCTTTTTATTTATGATATTGAGTCCTTTGTATGAAGGTTTTCTAATGGTTAGATGTGTATTAAGGTTGATATTTGTGATTATACCCCTTTTGGTGATTCCAAAAAAGGGGAGATGGATGTGAGATATTAGGTGTTAAAACATTATGCATAAATTAAGGGGGAGTATGTTTTGCATGTGTAGCAATATTTTACCTATTATATAATCTTGAATCCTAATTATTTATGTTTAAAATTGGAAATTATGATGATGAATTGTTTCAAATTATTACTCCCTGAGTTAGAAATATTTAGGGGGATTTTATTATTTAAATTGTATAATGTTTATGTTGATAATATCACTCAGTTTTGTCATCATAAAAAAGGGAGAGATTGTTAAACTAAAGATGGTTCTAAATGACAAAACAAATTTTGTTACTAATCGTTGTGTTTTTTAGTATGTGAAAGATAAGTTGGATAAAGCTCAAAGTTTATCACTTAAAGAAGTTTTGAGGATGATATTGAAAAATTAAATAAAGATTCAAGTTTTAAGGAGAAATTTGGTTTTAAATAGTTTACTTATGTTTTAATTAATGTAAACTTTGCTTAGTTTTATTTTGATATTTTTAAGAGGTTTATAATTGATCAGTCATGCATACATACTTTAGAATATGCATATAGGCGCATAATCAAGGAGCTTATATGATTTTTATGTCTCCTCTTGATATTTAGAATGCATAAGTTAATTTAGATTTTATGATATTAGTTAATTAAAATAATTATTTGGATTTAAAAGAAATGTCTTAAATAAGTATTGGGTATATGTTGTTTCCTTATTTGGAAATGTTTAAGTTTTAAATGAGTTTATGACTTATGTAGGTTCATTCAAATGTATGAGTTTAGATTTGATAGAGGTTGACTGAATGAGCAAGGTCGATAGGCTGAATGACTTGGATTGGTCGACTGAACACGAGACGAAGGGTTATCAGTCGACCGAACCATGTATATTAGTCGATCAAATGGTAAGAACATGTTAAGAAAAATCCGAATAAACATATTACACAACAGTAACAACAATTAATCTTTATAACATTGTGTTTTTTTCGATTATACAATAGATAAAAGAACCGTTGTACAAAGGAAAGACATCTGAGCTTAATAATATAAATAAAGTTTGTTTCTGCATGTCTTGAATGCTAATTTTCAATTAGAATTTAAGAGAATTTAGAAGTGCTTTACTTATGATTTATGAGTGAAGTGTTTTCTAAAGGGTTTTTTAAAGGCCATGTTGTTTTATTAAGTGTTTATGGTTTTTTTAAGCATAGTACTCTTCTTGCTCTTTTAATTGTCTTTTTATGTGAAGGCTTTTTTTTATTTTTATGCATTATTAGTCTAAAGCCTCTTTTATATATCAAATAAAATTGAGTGAAGTATTTTCATTTTGTATTGTTATTACGAGAATTGAGAGGTTATTCTTGACCTTAGGAAAAATAATTAAGAAAAGGTTCTCCTTTAGCCTGTTAAAAAGGATTGTATTGAGCATTGTATTATTGTTGAAAATGCAATAAGAACAAAATTTCAACAGTAGTGTTGGGGACTAGAGGTAGGGGCAAGTGACCAGCTCCGAATTAGAATAAATCTGATGTATTTCTTCCCTTTCTACTCCTTTATTTTTTCACACTTATATTACTTATTTAATTGGGTGAATTTACATTATTTCTTAAGCTTCCACATAGACTACTTTTATTTTGTAAAAGAATTTTTAAACACTAATTCACCCCCTTAGTGCCATACAAACCTAACAATGCATCCAATGGCTCATCTATCAAACTTATCCTAAGTAGGAAATGTATTAATTGTAGAGCATAAGCAACCAAATGTCTGAATAAGATCATAGTTAGGAAGGTATCCATAAAGAATTTCATAAGGAAACAATGGTATAAGGAGACTAATAATAATATATATGCTAGTCAAAGTAGACTCGCCCAAAAATTGATGAGGAAAGGAAGACTGAAACATAAGTGAATGGGCAACTTAGAGAAGGTGCTTTACTTTCTTTCCACCTCCTCATTCTACTATGGGATGTAAATATAAAATCGTTGGTGAAGGATTCCAAAACTAGGCAATTAAATTTAGCATCCATCACTCAGAAACTTAACATCATCATCAATTTTAATAATTTAAACCAAAGTATGAAATTGTGTAACAACCATATGACAAAAAGAATAAAGAATCTTTAAAACCTATGTCTTATGTTGCATTAATTAAGTAAAAGTGACATGACTAAGATCATTTACGATGGTCATAATAAAATGAACCTTAGAGATAGTAGAATGATGATATGGCCCCCAAATATCAATATGGATAAGTTAAAATATGAGTCGTCTAGATAGTGTTAAAAGAAAAGGGCAGCCTCTACTACTTTGCCAAAGGACAAACTATATAAGCTTAATTATATTCGTAAGTGATGAAATGTGTTTCAAGACAATGGGACTAGTATGTCCTAGATGGCATTACCACAAAACCAAATTAGACACAGCATTTACAGCATTTGCTGTACTTATGGAAGTAGAAGTAGGAACATATACAGGAAAAGGAAATTGTGATGAATACAACTTAATAATATCATCATCAAAAGAGTGTTTATCCAGAATGTATAATCCCTTGATGACTTTGCCAATTGCCAACAATTTCTTAGTCTTCTGGTCTTGTAATATGAAATATAAAGGGGAAATTTTGAAAGCTAATCAGTGATGAAGTCACTAAATTATGCATCGATAGCAAATTAAACTTGAAAGCCAAAACATATAAAGCTTGTGTACGAGTAATTTTCTGCCCAAGAGGCACATCTCCAACATATTCAACCATCTTAATAATATTATCAAGGAGATAAACTGGTGTAATGTGATTTGTTTTAGTAGGTTTAAACAATAAATTCATATTGATACACATATGGTTTGAGGGTTATGAATCTACTATCCAACTATCATCTGTTAACATGTTAAGACATGTCAATGCTACAGATAGTACATGAGTCAATGTACTACTTGCAAAATCTGCCATATGAATAAAATTACTCGTCACTAGATCCAATGGAGTTTTTCCTTTGATCAACTTCATGAGTTCCTGCTTCACCATATCCGCCAATATCATACAATTCTTATCTCCTTTATTATTCGTTTTTGGGTTGCCTTCATTTTTTGATCTAAATAAGTATGCAACCTAAGCTTTCCAAGAACTAAAATCTTTCCTTCGTTGTTTCTACATCTCCTTATACCGTTCAGGATAACCATGAAGTTTGAAACACTGTTCTTTCAAATGACCATTCGTGTCACATTGTTCACAGTGTAATTGACTCTTGTCTATTACATTGCACTTATTCATCTTGCTTACTCCTCCTTTCTTCTGTTCTTGTCCTTTAACCATCATTGCACTATTTTAAATTTGATTTGAGATACTCATATGCACTTCCCTTTGCTTCTCCACTATCAAAACTAAGGAATAAGCTTTATTAACATGTGGTATGGGTCCATGACTAGTATTTGATTTCAAACATAATCATAACTATCATTAAGACCTATAAGAAATTGCAATAACTGATTGAAAGATGCTTGGTTCGATATAACTTTACCCATTCTACAAGTGCAATGACTACAAGTACATTAGGACATAGGAATGAGACACAACAACTCATCCCAAAGTCTTTTAAGTTTTGTAAAGTATTTAACAACAGACATATTACTTTGTGTGATTAAAGTAAAAACCCATTGGAGTTTATACAATAATGGCTCATTTGACTCACCAAACCTTTTCTCCAAATCTAGCCATCGCCTTCAAGCTAAATTAGCATATATAAAGGTCTCCACAATGTCCTTAGAAATGGCATTTAATATCCATGAAACCACCATACAATTGACCCTTACCCATTTATCATATTTAGGCGCATTTGAATTTTGTTTAACACACTTTTTAATAATGAAACCTAGCTTTCCTTTTATCCCTAAAGTTACCTTAATAGCTCTATTCTATAACAAATAGTTATGGCTAGTGAGTGGTGTGGTTACAAGAACCATACCTAGATGATCAAAATTCTGCAATAACAAGGAGTCATCATCACTTTGTGACATAATTCCTTCTGAAATTTTATTAATACTGTCATTCAAAAAACCAGCCATGATCAAGAGTGAATTATAACTTTTGAACATAAATTTGATTGAGTAAAATTAAGAACTAAATCAACAAATCTAGTTAGATTGTAACTTGGCTAATACCATGTTCGAATTGTAATTAGAAAGTTAAATGCTTCAATAACATAATGTAGAAGCTTCATTCATTCAACTAAACTTATAGAAATACAATAACTATCTCTTAAATAACGACCAATCAATGTATTGCACCTCAAAAAATAAAATAAAAAACAATTATGTTGAACCAAGGGAGGTTCCAATCTTGGTTTTGATGATAACAAAACATGCTTAATCACTAATGGTTTGAGTTT
>JAOXYD010119808.1:0-11235 GCA_028565735.1 Pinacopodium congolense | reverse complement strand
AGAGAAATATTATGAATTGTAGATATTAATAATTAATAATTATTTCAATTAGAATTAACCACCATAACATAGCCTAATCCCGATTAAATTCAAATTTCTTAATAATTTCCTATTCCCACCACTATTTGATGCTCGAGAACATGACAATTTGAGAATTTGTTGCATATTTTTAGTCTTTCTTTATCGTTTTACTCGACAAGATTTTGGTTACTTTAATTTAAAAGCGCAAAAGTGAAGGGAAAGAAAATTGAAAATTGAAAAAGTGTCTAGTCAAAGACTTTTTACAGGTACATACCTACAAACACAAACAATTTTAGTCATATGAAGCAAATTCAATGATCTGAGTGATAACATGTAATTTACTGTTTTTAAATAAGGTTTACAAAAATTACCAACAATCCTTATAATTTTACTTGCTTTAAAATATATTTTTATTATTTAAATGAGTATTTTTATTAAATATGTTGATATTATAGAAGTTTTTTCCTTTTTGTTTTTTAATATAGAAATAGAAAATAATATTAAAAATATTAAAACAGTAAAAAAACTATAAAAAATTATACAAAAATAAAAAAATTAATGAAAACACACAAAAATAAAAATAGAAAGGTGAATTAAACGATCTCGTAGGACTTGTTCTATTGGGTTTTTTGTGTTGGTTTTTGCTTTCTATTTTTCTAAATACAAAAATTGAAAAAAAAAATAGTACAAAAAACCAATAAAAATAATACACTAATACAGTACAAAAATCGAAAAAAGTATAAAAAGAAAAAATATACAAAAACACAAAAGCCACAACTAAAAATAAAAACTAAAAGCTGAGTTAAATGACCTTTTGTTTTTTTTTCTCATTTTCTGATTTCATTTTTTATTTTTATTGTTTTGTATGTGCTTTTTAGATTTTTGTACTATATTTTAATTTTTGTACTATATTTATGTATTATTTTTCAATTTCTACTATTTTTTAAGTTTTTATGAGTAGGAAAACATAAATCAAAAATAAAAATCCAAACTTTACTAAACGTGCTCTAAATCAAGCTAGCTCTTAAATAACAAAACTATCTCAACTTTTATTTGATAAAATTATCATATTATTCATGTCATTTATTAAAATCCTAGTCATTTATATTTGAAATGAGCTATATATCCCAAGTTAATTACATATGAGTCTTTCCAAATTTGTCTTAACCTGTTATTTTAAAAGACAGGGATATATTATTTAATCCTTAAAGAAGTTTCTTTCTATACTTTAGGGGTTTTCTATAGTCTGGAGGTGGCTCTCTATAGCCTGACGACCTTTACAACTTGAAGGTTTTTTATACTTTGCATTACTAAATTCTTTTTTTCCTTCACCTTTTGTTAGGACTTACAAAAATATCAAAATATTTATAGAATGATCCTTACTCCTTTTCATTTTTATCATTTCTTTCTTTATTTGCTTTTGAAGCTTCATATCTTGACACAACTTTAATCATTCTTTCTAGATATAGCTAATGAGCTCTCCATATGTTAACCTATTATAGGGGATCTAGTCATTGTGATTCTATCAGATTTTATTTCTGACCTTTTTTCTTAATAGAGGGAGGAGTGATACTAAAAACTTTTCCTTCTGGAAAGGCTGATTAGAGACTTCTTTTAAGCATTACTATAGTAAAGAAAGTGTCTTTATAATATTTAAAGTTTGATAGCTTCTTGTACTAAAGGTTTGATAGCAATTTTAAAATTTTATCTTTCAAATGGGATGGATCTCCTATAAAATATAATGAGATGACTAATATCAGAGTTGAAACTGCATAGATTGACTCACTATTCTTATTTAATATTAGATCACCATCTTTATCTTTCTTATTAAGGTTTAAAAATATCTAATTTTTTGTTCTTTAGCATAGTGTGATGTCCCTAATTGGGCTCTTAGGTATTAGAATCCATTGTCATTTGATGGAAGGAATTTAGGATACTGTATTAAGACATTCCATTTATTTTCCATTCACACACGTAAGTAGCATTATACCTCATGGACTATAAGATTTTTTGCTTAGTGTCTATGTCTATATAGGGAGCTATGGGCTTATACAATTGTACAAAATTTTCTAATACAGTTTATTTATTGTAGGAGTAGATGAATCATATATCGTAGAAAGGACAGATTGTTCAGAGTTTCCTATACTACTTCCTTCACAATTATGTTTATGTTTTGAATATTAGGTTCCTAAAATGTATTGGGCTTTATCCTAACTTGTTTTCTAGTTTGAATAGCCTCTCTTTATAGGACTATGACTTAAGTTTGGGAATTAGAAGTTCTTGGGGGTGTTGGAGAAAATGTTTTTATTTATTTTATTTATTTGCTTTTGAATGGCTTTAAGAAATTTATTGTCTTTCTTTTTGAACTAATTAGCATTATTGTTTGATACCTCATGGGGTTTAAACATTGGAGCTTTAGTTATGGAAACAAGCTTTGTGATTAATGTGGGATTCTCAAGAGTCATTTCTATCCTTGTCAATTATTTACCTATATTGTACAAATAAGTGTTGGTCTAATTATTCTATCATATAATATTATGTCTTCACTTTTAAGTTTAACCTTTAAATGTGATGCTATGATAGCAGTTTGTTTGCGCGGGACCATTATCTCATAGAATGGTGGGTATTTTAGATTTTACAATTCCTCCTATAGTGGTTTCTTACGTCTTTACCCTACTCTGGGAGTTAAGCTCTTTAATAAGTCTTTTAACAAGATAACTTTATCTTCTTTAAAGGGAAAATTTATGTTTCTTTCTTGATAATAGGATTTAAACAAGGAAAAGAAAAATATGTGGACGTTATGATGATTATCCATCTATAATTCTCTTCCTATATTTCTGTATTTTATTTTGAGAAATTTTTGAAAAATCATGTTATGTTTATTTTTTTTAAGAGTGAAAATCTTTGTGTAAATACTCTTTATTAATCTCAAATTTTCTCTATAAAACAAATAAATAATTGCTTTTGTTTTTAATGATTAAGGAATAGCATAAGAAAGTAGGAGAACTTAGGTCTTCTTTACCTTGTTGGGGCATCGACACAGTTTATGGGATGTTTTTACTATAGTATACACATCGAAAGCTAGAACTTGGAATATTAGATGTCGAATACCTCTCTAACTTCTTTATTATAGAAGGAATTCTAGAGACTTTGCCGATAACTATGGTCAAGGTCGAGGCTTTATCATCTATCATCTAGCTTTTGGACTTTTTATCAAGTGACAATTTTACTATGCCAGCATGAAATTGCTTTACCTCTCGGATTTAGGTGTTTAGACTTAAGGATTTGGTGGAGTAGGCTTTACTACATCTTTAATCTTTATCTTATTGGGTAGATTAATATCTTTCCACTTTATGGTTTTAAGGAAGACTATATTGGACTTTAATAAATTTGTTTATAAATAAAGTTTCTTTCTTTTTTGGTTCTTTGGGCTTAATGCTTTACTAAAAAATGCAATGACTATAAATTTGTAATGAATTTTATAAATAATTGCCATAGGAATTAAATTGACAGTCATATTGTAATTATGTGTCTTTATTTTAAATATTAACAAATCCAAGTCATTTTTATCCTTAAGGGAAATAGTCAAGTTAGGGTAACTCTCTACGATAATTGGCCCTTTATATAAACTAAAATCTATGGTAATCAAGAGGGACTCTTAAAAATCATAAAATCTAGCGCCTTTCATACATACTGATATAGATGTGTTCAGGCCTTCTTTTAAAGGGTTTGATGCTTATTTGGACTAATCTTACATAGATGTAGTTATAAGCTTTTTATATATGCTTCTTTGTGCTCTCTATAGATAAAAGATGGATGGTTTTGAAAGGCTTCAATATAGGGATATCTCTCTCTTCTTTTTTATGGTATAATTTTACTTTTGAAATAATTTAAACTTTAAATATTGGTAAACTTAATCTTTCTAAACTTTAAGAATTTCCTTATTATTGATATATATCTCGAAATTCTGATAATTATCCCATCATTGTTGATGATCCTACTATTATCTACATTGCACTAGAACTAGATGTGAAAGATACAGACTTGGATCTGGTAAAGGAATCCATCTTTTAAGGTACTTTCATCCCACCTTAGTTATGAATAAGCTAAACTAATGGACTAACAACTTTTCTTAGGTCTTATTGCCTAGACCACCTGCACTTAGTAGGTTAGATGAATTAGTACCTCAATTGATGGAAGATGATACTCAATCCTTACCCTCTCTAAAAAACAAAGTTGGCTCTAATACCATAATAAGGTGCAACAAACATGGAGGGGACAATAAGACAAAGGGATGATGGATTTGGTAAGAGGAATAGGAGAGAAAACTTTTCAATAGTAGGAATGAATTCACTATAACTCAAGAAAGCAGGTTAACTAACTAGTTCAAAGTTTAGATATTTTTTTAAAGTCTTAACTGAGACCTTTAAGACAAATACCTTTAAGAGAAACTTTAACTCTAAGATGATTTTCACAATTTAAATACCTACTAAGAGGATAAATGCCTATGAAAGGAGGAAAATCTCTAGTCATTAAGGACGAGACAAGATTTCTAGTTGTTGGTTCTAATGTTTTATTATTCCTTTGCAATATTTAATTAACCAAATATTAAGATTTAATTATATTTTTATATCTTCTTTTTCTTGTTGATATAGTATTATTTAATCATTGTAGTAATCATGTAGTGCTAACAGTAATATAGTTATATGATATTTAACTCAAATCTTTATTTATCTTTGCTGTTTGAATCTTTAATAAAGATCTTAGAAAGACAATTAATTATCAATTATGGAAGCAAATATCAGAAATTAAATCATAAAACCAATACCAAATGTGGAAATTCAAATGAATTTAAAGTAAAAATTAGCAATTAGATTAAAATTTAGCAATTAGCAAGTTAGTTAGAGTTAAATTACAAGTTAGCCAATCATAAGTAGTATAGCCAACCATCGGTTAGGGATGTCACCATAAAATTAAACAAACATCTCAAGGTAATATAACCAAAAGGAAAGATTACTCACTTTAATTCATCAAATGTCTTTAGTACAACAACAGATCTTTTAAGGTATTATTTTATGAAAGAAATGAACAATTTAGTATCACAACATCAAATACCAAAAAATGGAAGTTTCAGTTGGTTTTAGGGAAGGTTAAGGAATTGGTTTATGTCTTTAGGATAATCCAAGACATAGGTTATATGCTTTTGGATATAAATCTTTAGGTAGAGGAAGGTTAAAGGTGACGATGGAAGAAGGCTTTAAGGTTTTAGGTTATTTGGCTTTAATATGATTTTACCCTTAAAAAGAGAAGGGTTAAAGAGATTTTAGAGGGTTATGGAAGGAAGAAAGAGGGCTTTTGAGAGAGTTTTGTGAGCTAAAGAGTTTAGAGAGAATGGTGGAAGAAAATGACATAATAAGTAAGATGAATAAGAATTAAGATGGATGCCCTCAATAGGAGGAGGTTTTATTTATTTATAAGATGGATGGTAGGGTTTTTTGGTAATTTTTGAAAGGTAACTCTATGTTTCATCAAGGTCTTTTTCCCTATAATAGAGTTTTTACATGATGTGTGGCATTCTTTATTTTTATAGTGTGTGATGTGAGTTTTCTTTGTTAAATCATTCCTTTTTCTCTGTCCTTTTTTTCATTTTCTTTTGTTATATTATATAGGCTTACAAATACCATATTGGGCTTACAATATTTACAAATACCCATTTGGGCCTTTAAATATTTATTTAACAAATCAATGTCAAAGCAGCCGTCTTCATTATCTTAGGCTAACTAAACCTTTTCCTCAGTTGATCCAAAAGTTAAAGGGGGCCTTGAATTTAGAAATTATTGCATGATTGTAAAATATTCTTCTTCTATTTCTATAGCTACAATAGTGCATTTTCTTCAGATTTTTATTACAAAAATATTACATGTCCAGGTTTACAGTTTTAATGAAGAAGAGTAATTTTTTCTAAACAACTCTTCTACTGCTGCGACAGAGATTTGGGTTTGCTTTGTTGAATTTATCCCACCATTTAATCATTAAATCTTTTGGTAAACATTAAGACCTTTATGTCTTCATCTTCTTTGTATTCATACCTTCAAATATGCATCCATCGAACAATGGATTTTGAAGCAAAAAATAGAGGCATAGGGAATAATTCTTCATAATATTGTGATTAATATTTTTCTTTGAAAATTATACCCTTTATACACCATTGGTGGTGATATTTTTGGGTTGGTTCCATACCACTTCCACTAACTAGCAAACTAGAAAGGGACATTATGCTTTATCTCAGTGGAGAGGAAAAATAGTCATGAGTAGTAACTGGTGTTGCTTTTTAGGATAAAAGCATTAAATTGTACTTTTTTATAATCAAAATATTTGAATGTTGGGTTGTGCTTTAGTTTTGTCGTGAACTTAGCTTTAAAATTTTTAGATTTCCATAATTCCTGACCCCATTCAACAGGTTAGATGATTTTTTGGATCTGACACGTTGAATATGCCTAAAAGGTGCTGTCTTTTGTAGTATAGTGATGCTTTAATGTTATAGAACCTATTTCTTCTAGAATTTGCATATAGTATGCATGTGGCTTTAACAAATCAAATGATTTATAACGCCAATCTATTAGAAAAATATTTTAAACAAAAATTTCAAGATTAAGATCATAAAATCCATTTTCTATAGTCAAAAGAGATTGAACAGGTTCCTTTTCAAAATAGAAACTTTGATAAGGGGCTTTAGAAAATTTATCACTTGAAAACTTTGTTGTCCCTTCTTAATCTCCATTTACTTTGGAAAACTTTAAAAAACTTATTCACCTTTTTGGAAAACTAGTTCTATGAAAACAATTTTCTTTCCTAAATTTTTAAATACTGTTGAGGACGAGGTCTTTTTTCTTAGGGAGGTTTCTCCCATTAAGTCCTTTAGAGCTATTGCCAAGTTTTTGGAATCAAGCTGCTTTAATCATTCTTTAAGGTTTATCATATGAGATGAGGAAGATCCCTCACCTATACATTTTGTAGGGAGATTTTTTTCTCCTCAAAGATTTCTCTTTATGAGTTTACATTTTCTATGGAAATGGATGTTTGTGGGCTTTTAGATGGAGTTTACGGGCTTTTAGATTCTCTTGGACTTAGTGACTTTAAGCCTTTTACTAGAATTTTTGGCTTGGTTATGGAGAGGAGGAATAGATTTCTTTGGGTCTAGAATCATGATCTTTATAGTAAAAATTCTTTAATGAAAAAATCTTCAAAACCAATGAAAACATTTAAAGAGAAATTTAAAACCAAGTTAAATAGCATCAAAGCCTATAAATAAAATATATTTTAATAGAAATTAAATCCTTTGTATATAAAATTTCAATAAAATGAAAATAAATTGTTTTAATGTTAATCTTTGTCCAAATACCCTCAAGGCTTATTAAATAAGGAATTAGAAGCTTTATGAAAGATGCTGCCAATATTATCATATGATTAATTTCATTAACTATAACAAAAAAGGTTTTTATTGCAAATCCTTTTTTATGGATATAAGCGATAGTTTTACAATTTATTTTCAATCTAGAATTATTTGTTGCTTTTAAGTTTTCTTGGGTTCTTTGAAGATGTTCAACAGGAATTACTTTAATCTTTATGCAGTTTAAGTCAACACCTGTATCAAGTAAAGTTATAGTCTCTACTTTAAAATCTTCATTACCTTTAATGAAATCTTTATTAAATATTTTTTTGAAGTCATTTCTTTTATTACGACTAAAAATTATTCTAGTATTTTGTTTTTATTCTTTAGCATGAGGCTTTCTTCGATTTCTTCTTCTTCTTATGCTATATCTCTTTAAATTACTTTAGCATTTAAGCAACGTCTTTAGTAAATGTATTTCCTATTTCATCAAATTGATTTCATGTTACAGACTTTCTAGAGGTACATATGGTTCTTTAGCTTTCTTGGCTTTATCTAATATGTTTGGCAGGTTGTAGGTGAACAATATAGAGGGAAAATATTCTTTAAGGATTTCAAATGATTTATGAAAATATTCTCTAGGGATTCAAATGATTTTTGTAATTTTTATAAATATTCGTTCTTTAACTAAGAGTCTTTAATTTGATTTATTACCTCCAACAGGAACATTTCATCTTTAGTTAAAAAATTTACCTCTTGGAAATTCTCACTATCATATAGGCTATAATCATCAGAACTATCTCCCCCTAACATAAAAAATTTATTTCCAAATTCTTCTTCTCCTGAACTTTAACTTTTTTATACCATTAAAGATTGGATTTTCTCTCGTATTTCTTAATCTATATGTAATATTTGTAATCTTTTATTTAAACCATAATACTTCAAAATATGAACTTTTTTATGACACTTATAATATGTTAAATCTTTATACTTTTTTTAAGATTGAAAGTTTTATTTCCTTTTAAAAGGATTTTTTCTATACCTTGGGAGTTTTATATAAGCTGGAGGTGGTTTTTATAGACTGATGACCTTTGACTATTTATAGAATGATCATAACTCCTTTTTTTATCGTTTCTTCCTTTATTTACTTTTTAGAGATTCATATCTTGATAAAACTCTAATCTTTATTTTTTCTAGTTATAACTAATGAGTTGTCTATATGATATCCTATTATAGGGGTCTAGTCATTGTGATTCTGTCAGATTTTTTTCTTGACCTTTTCTCCTAGTCTTGCTAAGAACTTCTCCTTCCAAAAAGGCTAATTGGAGTCTTTTTTATAATACCCTAGTAAGGAAAGTATCTGTATAACATTTAAAGTCTAATAGCTTATGCACCTAAGGTTTGATAGCAAATTTATATTTTTATCTTTCAAATAGGATGGATCTTCTATAAAATATAATGAGATGGCTAATATTAGAGTTAAAATTGCATCGTAGATTAGATCACTATTCTCATCTAATAATAGATTACCATCTTCATTATTCTTATAGGCTTTAAGAATATTAACTATTACTCTTTAGTTAAGTTAAAATCCTACCAACCTTTTAGTTATCCAGAAAATATGGCTATAAGTAAATATGTTATGAAATGATTAGATGTTCCTAATTAGATTCTATAGGCATTAAAAGCCATTGTCATTTATTGGAGGATATTTAGGATACTATACTCAAACATTCCATCTTTATTCCATTCATATACCAAAATGGCACCATACCTCGAGGGTTATAAGATTTTAGGTTTGGCATCTATATCTATATCAGGAGTTATGGGTTTATACGATTAAGTCGAAGATTTCTAATGGAATTTATTTACTATAAAGATAGATGAATCATATTTCTTAGATGGGTCAGACTGTTCAGAATCTCCTATACTACTTCCATATTATATCGTGTTTAAACTTTGAGTACTAAGATCCTGAGATGTACTAGTTTATTCCCTAACTTGTGGTCTAGAGTGGATAGTTTCTCTCTATAGGACTATGACTTGAGTTTAAGAGTTGGAAGTGGTTAGGCTATAAGAGATAATATTTTTATTTATTTTATTTTTCTGTTCTTGAATGGTTATAAGAAACTCGTCGTCTTTCTTTTTGAACTAACTAGCACTATTGTTGGATACCTTGTGGGTTTAAATATTAGAGTTTTAATTATGGAAGTAGGCTTTGTGACTAATGTGAGGTTCTCAAGTTTCCTTTCTATCCTTTTCCATTGTTTACCTACACTGTGTAGATAAGAATTGTTGTAATTATTATTCTAACACATAGTATTCTTTATATTGTTCGAAGTAATGTCTTCATTCTCAACTTTAACTTTTAAAGGTGACATTATGACAGTGTTTTGTTTGTATGAAACCTTTATCTCGTGTAATAGTCGATTTTGAGTTTCTAAGGTTCCTCTAATAGTGATTTTCCATTTCTTTATCTTACTTTAGGTGTTGAGTTCTTTGATGAGTCCTTTAATAGGATAAGCTTTTTCTTCTTTAAAGAAAAACCTATATTTCTCTTGTCACAATATGAATCAAATTAAGAAAAGAAAAATATGTAGATTTTATGACGATTTATCTAACTGTAATACTTTTTTGAATCTCAATATTTTTCTTTGAAAAGTTTCAAAAAATCACATTCTTTTTATTTTATTTTTTAAAGAGTAAAATTCTTTAAGCAAAAATTCTTTATTAATCTTAAATTTTCTTGCTAAGATAAATAAGTCATTGTTCACATTTTCTAGGATTGAGGAATAGTTTGGGGAGGTTGGAAAGAGTTGGTTATCTTTATCCTGTTGAGAGCTTATACATAGCCTGTGAAACATTTTTGTTATAATCTACACCTCAAAAGCTAAAGTTTAGAATATTGGATATGGAATACCTCTTTGGAATTTCTATCATAGATGGAATTTTAGATATTTTACCTAGATCTATGGTTAAGGTTGAGGCTTTATAATCTATTCTTTGGCTTGTGGACTTTATATCAAATGACAAATTTACTTTACCATTATGGAATTGCATTACGTCTCAGATTTGTGTATTTGGACTTAAAGGAATAATTGGAGTAGGCTCCATTACACCTTCAAGGTTCCATTCATCAGGCCATTTTATGGTTTTGGGAATGACTAAGTTGCACTTTGACGGATCCATTCGTAAATTGTTTGCTAGTTTTAACTATAATGTAAGTATACAGGTCATAACTTATAGTATAATTGATATCGATCCCATAAGGATTGAATTTAGACACCTAACGATTTGAACTCCACTTTGTTTAAGGTAAAATAAGATGGTAGGAATTGTAAATTAAACTTAAACTAACGAAACTTAAATGTAAATAATCTTATAAGAAAGTGAAACAAAGAATATACTAAATAGTGGAGAATTAAGAGTTGTTCTATCCTTATTTATCATCCTTTATCTTATTGATTTAATTGTGTTTGAACCAAGATTTTCTAGAATTTCATTACCCTCTCTCCAGGTGTAACTAAGTGTCCTTAATTGAAGTAAGATAGAATTAGTCTTGCAATCTCTTAATCTACAAAACCTTTCCTAAATACTCAGTTAGATGTGAAGCAATCCTATAGGTAATTAATAAAATAGTTAAGATCTCTCTTCCACCACTTATTAATATGTTAATTGCTAGTCCGTTAAGTTGCCAACTTTTGTTGCACACCCTAACTCAAATAAATCAAAACAATCTCTCAATTCGAAGTGATTATAAGCTTAACAATCAACACAAACAACTGTGCATTAAATCAATAAGAATAAAGTTGGATAAATAATTT
>JAOXYD010119807.1:0-24983 GCA_028565735.1 Pinacopodium congolense | reverse complement strand
ATCATATTTTTTAATTATACATAAAATTAACTCTAATTAATTAATTTACTAATTAGTTATAACTTAAATTTTTATTAATTTAATAAATTAATTTTAAAATATTTATTTATATTCATAATACTTATATTAAAAATAATCTTAGGATAAAAACTTCATAACTTTAAATAATTAAAAAGACATTTTCAATGAAATAATTAACTTAATTTATTAAACAGTTATAACTTAAAAAGTTATTAATTTAAAACTCCAAAATAAATTAACTCTAAAATGTATATTTATATTCATAATAATTATATTAAAAATAATCTTAGGATAAATTTTCATAACTTTAAATAATTAAAATGACATTTTCAATAAGATAATTAAATTCATTAAATTTATTTATTTATTATTTATAACTTAAAAAATAATTAATTTAAAACTCTAAATCAAATTAGCTCTAAAATATATATTTATATTCATAATACTTATATTAAAAATAATCTTGAGATAAAAATTTCATAACTTTAAATAATTAAAATGACTATTTTAATGATATAATTAACTCTTATTAATTTATTAATTAATTAGTTATAACTAAAAAATTATTAATTAATAACCCCAATTAAATTAAATCTAGAATATATATTTATATTCATAATAGTTATATTCAAAATAATATAGGATAAAATTTTCTTCTTTGTTTTAAAAATTTATGAAATGGCCATTTCAATAGGATAATTAACGTCAATTAATTAATTAATTAATTAATTGATAATTCTAATTAAATTAAAACTATAATATATATTTATATTCATAATATATATAATTTTGATTTAATTTTCAAAATTTTCATTAAAATTATTTTTTATTTTTTAAATAAAAAGAAAAAAGAAAAAAGCTTTACTAACGAGGTCTAAGAGACTGAGAAAAATTTACGTCAAAGTATTATTAGATATAGAAAGAGATGACACGTGCATATGCCATTTAAAATTAAAGCACGTTACCCCATGCTAGTGGGTAGGAGGAGCCTAGATCATTATATATTCGAGAAAGTCAATAATTAATTAGTTTCTCAAACAAACGTTTCTACAATAAAAAATAGAAATTAAGGAGCTACATAATATTATTTAACGTCTTGATTTTATTTTTATTTTTAAGAATAAAATTTGAAATATAAATATTTATTTTTTATTTTTTAAAATATAAAATTTAAGTTTATAAAAATATAAATAAGAAACAATAAATAAAATTTTAGTTTTTATATTTAATAATAAATATGCATTTATATATATTTAAGAGTATTTTAATTTTCATTTAAATTTTATTACTTATTTAATTATTATTACTAAATTATTTTTATGATACATTTCAACTAAATAAATTTTTAATTTTAATTTTTTTGAATTTCAATTAAAAATTTTATTTTAAAAAATAAAAACAAAATTTTAAAAACAATTTAATAACCGTAAAATTTTTACTACTATATCACATATTGTCATGTAATTAATATTATAAAATTTTTATCCCAAGATTATTTTTAATACAAGTATTTTGAATATAAATATACATTCTATAATTAATTTAATTTAGAGTTTCAAATTAATAATTTTTTAAGTTATAAATAATTAATAAATTAATTAATTAGAGTTAATTATCTCATTTAAATATTATTTTAATTTTTTTATTATAAAAATTTTATCTTAATAGTTTTCATTTTAAAAAAAAATCCCATATATTTTTCATTTTTTAAAAAACTCTCCCTATATTTTTTATTTTTATCAAACACCCCTTATATTTTTCATTTTTTAAACACCCTTATACAGTAACTGTTACATCACTTGTTACGTCTGCTATACAGTCACAACTATAACGTCAGCACAGTCAACTTATTACGTTAACACACTTGCCATGTTAGTCGTCATGTCAACACAAAATAGTTTAAGAGGGATATTTGATAATTTTGTTAAAACACAGGGGTTTAGGATATTTTAAAAAATACATTGGGGTATTTGATAAATCATGAAAATATATAAGGTAAAAGGATATTTACTCTTTTAAATATTTAAAAATGCTAGAATTTTTTTAAATATTTACAAAATTTTAAGGTTAAATTTAAATGCTATAAAATATTAGGATCTACCTTAAATTTGAAGGTTAAAATAAAGCTTTTTTTTTCTTTCTACCGTTATTTGATGATCTGACAAGCTTATCATATTTTGCCATGATATTCTTAATTGTGGTTTGTTGGTTGTGGGATGGCACATAACAGGCAACGAAATATGTATGTTGATTTTTTATAATGTTTCTAAATTAATAAATAAATTATTTATTTTCATATATAATTATATTAAACTTCATATAAAACAATTATAAAATAATAATAACAAAAAAATAAAAAGAGATAAAAACTAATTAATGATAATTAGAGTAAATAATCCCTCTTAAATTTCATTTAAAATTCATTATGTTTTTTCAATAGATAAAGAGAAAATTTTTACATAACACTTTTTTCTTAAGGGTGAAAAGAAATACTTACAAGTTTCGCACTTTATTACAAGTAAAAAGTAGTCCTCATAATGTATATTCTAAATGTTTTTTTTACAATTACAACAATTGCACAACTATAAAATTTAAATATATCTCTCTTTCTTACACCAATTAACAAAAGTTTAATGTATGTTATACAATGTACATACCCTCTTTAATCTTTGAAGACTTTTAACTACTCTTTAATATACCGAACTTTATTTCCATAATTCTTTATAATCAAAATAACCTAAAATGATTATTAAGATAAAAAACTAATCGTTGCAATTGTTAATATTAATAATATTAGTATTAGTCGACTCGTCTAATACACTAATTGACAAATAAAGTCATAGACTCACAATAATTTTTATCAAAAGATATTGATTCGATCACACTATTACATTAATCAACCTTTCAATCTAAATCCTATCATTCTAATCTCCATATTAGTTTATCAAACATCTGTAAATAAACTTTTCAAAATTTCTCAAATTTTTTCAAAGATCAAAATACATTACTTTGACAAAAACATGATAAAAAAACCATTTTAAAAACTCTCCAAAAATATTTTGATGCATTAAGGAGTGTTTTTTTTTAATCTTTCAAATTTTCTTCTTAATTATGATAAATTATATATAATATATCTGCAGTACAAATGATCATGAACTCTTAATTTATTAAAATGACCAAGATAAAGTTATAAAAAAGATTAGAATTTACTTAAATATTTATGTGCTCAATTGATTTTTATTCTTGATTCTTCACTTAAATTACATATTTATTTTGCTTTACTCATTTAATTCAGTTGTCTCCTTCACTTGCTTTTCCTTCCATTAAACTTGATATGTTATATATTAAGTTACTATTATCTATCAAACATTAAGACATCAGGGTTTGTTTGGTATTGTTTATTTTCTTGATTTCTTGTTTTTTAGTCTTATAAACATAGAACCTAATGACAAACACAGATTTTCACTTTTGTTTATAAGCGGTATTTAGAAAATTATAAAAACGTAAATGAGAAAGCATAAATAAGAAATATGATTTCTTAATATTTAATAAATATGTTTATAAATAAAAAATTTTATAATGAATGATGGATATAATTCATTAACTAATATTTGTCTTTAAAGCATATGAAAGGATTTTTGCCTAAAAATTTGGACTTATTTTATATTTAATTACCATCACTAATTAGTTTTTTATGATAAATTTCAACTAAACATATTTTATTTTCAAATTTTTATTAAATCTTCAACTAAACAAGTTTGTATTTTTCTAAAACAAAAAATTGGAAATAAAATAAAAACTACAACAAAAAAAGAAAAAAAGTCAAATGGTCCCTCAATAATAATATATTTTGTATTATCAAAATTATGATTATAATTTCACGTGGTCCAAAATGATTGAATCCATGCTATTTAAAAGAGTATAAGAATATGTTAAAAAAACATGGCACGTTAATTGACTTCATTTTGAAATATTCTTTTGTTTTTTTAGAAATTATTAGTTTAAATTATTATTGGTAAGATAACTCTTATAAATATATTAACAAGTTTAACTAAATAAGATTTATTCTTTTACAAACTTAGATATTAAATTTAACTGTTATATCTAATTTCATATTATTTTAAGTTGTTATGCTTTTGGCCAGGTTAGAACTTATTAAGAAATTATCATAATTAGTTACAAAATTCGTGTCTTATATCACTGTTTCACTAATAATTTAATTATGTTATTAGTATTAACTTGTTTTGAAACCTTAAAATTCAATGATATATTTATAATTGAAAGGTTTAGATAAATTAACATAACTCTTAGTATAACAGAGTAGACCAATCCTGTAGTTTAATATCGGTTGATCAATGCATGTACTAATTTATTAAAAAAAATGTTTAATGATCAGTGATTATTTTATTATAAGTAAAATTATTCAAACTACTCTCATATATCTCATATTATCTGTTAAAGTATATGAAATAGTTATAAGAAATGATTTGGACATTTTTATTTATAAAGGGTAGTGGACCAATGGTTTAAATACAGTTATAGGTACGCAATGACTTGTCACTTGTACGGACTAGTTAAATATCGTGCAGCTCGTGCTACCACAATTTGTCTAAAACCAGGGTCAATATGTAAATTTGAAAAGTTTGGGGATTGAACTTTTTTTTTCTAAATTTCGTAAGAATAAGTTGATTGATGTTTTATTTTTACATTTAAATCGAGACCATTGTCTTTTTTTTCTTCCTTTTCCTCATTTTATCCTTCTTCTTTCCCTCTTCTTTCTCAACCGACTCTATTGCTTTACTACAAATCCAATTTTTCTATTAAAAAAATACATTTGAGTTTAATTCTTCACCCACTACTTTCATCTAACTTCAACAACTTAAAAATATCTCTTAAAGCTTCAAACAACCACAAATCACCAAATTTTACAGATTTTGTTTTCTAAATCATTTTTTAGTGATTTTTCAAGTTTCAGGTCAAGAGCCTTAGAATTTTTTTAATATTTATATCTATTTACATCAACCAATTTGAAGAATTTGAATTAAAATTAGTAAATTTCTTATCCCTAAAATATGGAAATATGGAAATCTGTTATTTTTCATTTAATTAGTTGTTCATTAGTACTTAATTCATCAAATTTAAGTACTATAGAAGTTGAATTTAGTATGTTTTAATTTAGTATGAATACATATAAAATGAATTAAAAATTAGGTAGAATTGGAAATTTTCAAATTTATGTGAAATTATGCTATGTTTTATGAAATTGAATATATATCTTTGTAATTAGATATATGAATGAGCTAATAGAGTCGTCAATTACATTTGATTTGAAAGAATTTGAATTTTTTTTCCAATTTTAAGAATATAAATTTTGAAAAATTTTCAAATTTTGGTAAAATTGTATTAAGTTTTATGAAATTGAATATATATTCTTGTAATTAGAAGTATGAATGAGCTAATAGAATTATCAATTGCATTTGATTTGGTAGAATTTGAACTTTTTTTCCTAATTTTAGGAATATAGAATTGAGGAATTATCATTTTTAGGTAAATTTGTATTTCATTTTATGAAATTGAATGTATATTCATGTAATTAGATGTATGAATGAGTTAATAAAGTCACCAATTGCATTTGATTTGGTAGAATTTGAATTTTTTTTCCAATTTTAAGAATATTGAAATTAAGAGATTTTCAATTTTAGGTAAAATTGTATTAAGTTTTATGAAGTTAAATATATAATAATGTAATTAGATGTATGAATGAGCTAATAGAATCATCAATTTCATTTGATTTGATAGAATTTGAAATTTTCCCAATTTTAGATGAATTGTGAAATTGAGAGTTTTCAATTTTAGGTGAAATGGTGTTATGTTTCATAAAATTGAATGTATAATCATGAAATTAGATGTATAAATGAGTTAATAAAATCATTATTGTATGTATGTAATAACTTATATAAGTTTCATCAATTTGAATCATTTTTTTACTTAATACCTTCAATTGCATTGATTTTGATAGGTAAATGGATGGTAGTTCGATATTAAGCACTGCTAGTGATATTTCAGTTCGTTCTAGAAGATTCGACAACCTAGCATGGACCCACGATGCATTGATTTCTAATTATGGTTCAATGAGCTAAATTATATGCAATTATTGCGGTAAAACTTTAAAAGGTGGAGGAATTGTAAGATTGAAGAGGCATTTAGTTGGAATAAAGAGGGACACAGAGCTTTATAAGAGGGTTTTTCATGGTGTGAAGCTACAAATGAAGACTTTGATATAGGAGTATCAAAAAGAAAAAGATAGGAGGGTTAGAGTAAGTTTTAGCATTACCAGTATAAGTTCATTTTTCAGAGATGATGGAGATGATGTTGGTAAAGATGATGCAGGTAGATTTGATGTTGGAGAACTTTTTATCCCTCTTACTAAAAAAGAAGGGAGTGGTTCAAGTAGTTGTGAGGTTAGATAGAAAAAAAAGGAGGCCATTTCTTAGTTTTTTTTTTTGTTGCTCCAAGAACAACTTCAAGAGATCAACCTTTTATTCATGTCGTCATGCAAATAAGAAAAGCAAGTAATCAAGTAGATATGACTATGGTTAGATGAGAGTATGATACAAGTCTGCCATTCATTGCTACTCAATCACATTATTATCAACTTATAATGGATGTCATTACTTCTTATGATTTGGGATCTAAGGCTTTTTAGATGTATAACTATGAAGATAAACTTCTTGTCAAATCTATTACTAAGAAGAGACACTATTTGGAAGAGAAAATGATGACTTGAGCTCTATTAATTGTTCTATCATGTGTTATAGTTGGACTAGTTAGAATTAGGAGAATTATATCATTTTTTAGTTTATTATGTGAAAGAGGCCATGTTTTTTTAGTCAATTGAAGCATCTAGTATGATTAGGAGTATTGATTATTTGTTTAATCTTTTTAATGAAATTGTTAATAAATTTGGACTTGAGAACATTACTCAGTTCATCACTGACAATAATGCAGCTTACAAATCAGTTGATAGAAAGTTATAGAGTGCGTATAACTCTTTCTATTGGACTCTATATGCCACTCACTATCTTGACTTGAAGTTGAAAAATTTCGAAAATAGTAGACATTTTCCTATGATAACGGAAACCGTGATGAAGGCAAATAAGGTAATCAGGTTTATTTATAATCATATATGGGTGTTAGACTTGATGAAGAGGGAATTTACTAGTAGGAGGAACCTATTTCTTCCTACGATTACTAGATTTGCCACAACTTTATAACATTATAGAGTTTTATGGTGATAAAGAATGAGTTGTGACAAATGTTTATTAATGATAGGTGGATAACATTTCAGCATGACAGGCCTAATGTCGAAATAGAGGTTGCTTCCATTATTATTGAGAATAGGGAGATTTAGTCCAACTGTTAGTTTGTGGTTAAAGCTTGTGAACCTTTAATTAGGTACTTCGTCTAGCGGATAGTGATGATAACTGACAATAAGATATTTTTATAATGCTATGGAGAGGGTGAAGGAAACTATAGAGGCCAATTTAAAGAACATACATGCATTGTGCACCCTTTTCCTATATATCATTTATAACAGATGGGAAAACTGGCTATACACTCCTTTGTTTGCTGTTGACACATTCCTCAATCCAGCTGTTTACTTCTCGTACCATTATGACAAGAGAGTTAAAGTTAACAAAGGGATGCTAAAGACCATCGCCACTATTATTAGTTATGAGATGATGCAATATTTCCTTAGTTTACATATAGTAGCGTATAAGGAGGTTACTGATGATTTCAGAATGCCTTTAACAATACGACAAAGAGAGAAGTTTAATTTATTTATATATTTCCTTACTTTTGTTACTTGTTTACAATTAATCATTACTTCATTTTATTTATGATATTTTTTTAGGTCTTACAATTGCTTGATGTGACCAATTGAGTCCGTGTGTGAGTGTGACTAAATGTAAAGGAATTGGAGCATATTATAGTTCATCTGATCCAAAAAGAGGAATAAATTGGAGTATAAAAGATTAAATGATTTGGTCAATGTTAGATACAACCTAAATTATGTTTAATAACATATTGTTAGAATTTGAATATTTTTATTAAAACCTATATGTAATTTAGAATTTAATTTAATTAATTTTATTTGATAACATTTTGTTTTTACTCAAGCACTTCAATTGATTATTAATTAATCTTGAGATATGTGATAGAAATCAAAATCTAATAATAAAACTTTTGAGAACCATATTAAGTAATAAATTAAAAAATCATTAAAAAAATATGTAAAAGCTTGAGGGGCATCGTGGTTTCACTTTTGCCTTTCTAATGTAATTTTTAATTTTATTTTTTGATCTTGGTTTCTATTTTTTCAACAACAAAAAAAAAGAACCCTATTTATTTATTAATACCAACGTAATTATACTTAAATTGTTGATAATAATTAAATAATAATTAAAATTATACAAAATTGATTTTATTAATTAATTATGTAACTAGTTTTATTCTATTCTCTTCTAAAATATTTACTAATAAATATTAATCATAAATGATTGATAATTTATTAAAAATAAACAATATATAAGTTAAAATTGCAATATTTTCCAAAATAATTTTATCTTATATCAGTATAAATTAAACTAAATAACTAAATAATTAAATCATATTACTAATAATTCTAATTAATAATTAATATTGGTAATTAAATACTGCATATTTTTCAATATAAAATCATAATGTCATAAAATGAATTATGAAAAGAATAACTAAAATTAGTTTATGTGATTCTTGTAAGTTAAAAAAATTCAGAAGAGATGAGGCATCGTGGAATGGCGACTAATCTTTTCTGTGGCTGGTTGCGACATACAACTAATTAGAGTAGTTGAGCTTGTTCCCATTGGATTATGTCGTTTTCTACACTCCATTGTTGCATGTCGTATCGTTTTGACCAAAGAAACTAAACTCTTTGTTCGTAATTTCTCTCTTATTAATACATTCTTTAACTTTTCAAAAAAATTAGGAAGAAACTGAAAGCGGAAACAAAAATTAGAAAGTGTTTCTTGTCGTCTTTTTTGTTTTTATTTTTTAAATATAAAACTTGAAAAAAATACAAAATGACACACGAATATAATATAAAAACTCAAAAAGTAATTAAAAAAAACTAAACTAAAGAGATCCTTCCGAAAAAGAGGTTAATGAAACAAAATTTTTTACTCAATTCAAAATTTAAATTAAGAGTTTGTTTGGTTACATTTTTTTATTTTTATTTTATAAATAAAAAATATAAAAATATAAAAATTAATAAAAAATAACATACAAATAAAATATAAAAATACACAAAAATAAAATCAAAAAGTAGAAATCAAAAACTAACCAAACAACCTTCACAACTTTCTTGGCTTTCTCTTTGTGGCCGATTGACGCACCGTTCTAGAGATTTCAAGATTTGGATAATCAGAAATAACCACACTAGTCATTGACGGATAGTCCTTTCTATTTTTTTGCCAGGGGTTGGTGTATACACCAACCAAACTGTTATTTCCAATTCCACTAAGTTCCTCTACCTCACTTTTCGGAGCTTCGTTTCCACTGACATAGTCTTTATTGTTTCCCCGGACATATTTTCTACATAAGTCCAGAACTTGATTATTCTGCGATGATTTGGTGAACTGGGCAAATTCTCCAATGTCTTTTTCGTACAATACCCGTACCCCACAACATTTCACATTTAAATTGTCAGAGGAAAATGATGCCTCAAAGTGATTCAAACTCGTCCACCAACTAAGGCTTTTGGCATTATCTCGGGGAACGAAGGTTAACCAAAGATGATCAGAGTTGAGTCTTGTACCTTCCCATAAATTAATATGGGTGGTATCTCGAAATGTGAGGTTATGAAGGTCAGATCCTGCTAATAACTCACAGTCCATATAATGAGAACCATTGTAAGTACTTGAAGCCGGCACATCTGATCTAAAAAGTGAACAAACCAGAAATCCCATCCAATCGTTTTGACACCAATTATGGGGAAGTTGAAGTTTCAACGAAGAGTCATCTTCTTGGTGGGTGAAGCAGTCAGGAATTCTGCTTCCAGGCAGCAACATTGTAAAGCCATACTCCATACAGCAAATTTCCTGCACTCAATTACCAAAACAAGTGAACTAAAATTTAGCCAAAAAAAGTCACTGTTAGATGCAGACTCCTGCTTGGAGACAGATGCGATGACCAAATTCAAGCAATACTGAGCATAAAAACTGTTGTGGATCACAATTTGAAACTTTTGATTGACGATATCTAAAGAAAAGGTAGTTAATATGTGTACCTGACGATTGCTATCTTGTAAGAAACAAAGGTAACTTCCCAGCCATGCAAATGCACCTCCAGTATCTTTCAACTTCAAGCAATTTGCGAATGAGAACACCCAAGGTTTCAATGTGAGCTTCTGAAATGGATATGGATAGGCTTGTAGGGATGAACAACCATCCACTCTTAGGCATGTTACGCTTGACGGAAGGTCTGGCAGTACCTGAAGCCTCTTACAATTAGGAACACAAATCTTTTCAAGTTTTGGAAGTTGAATAAGGTTTGTAGGGATGTTCACAAAATCATTTCCACTTAGATTTAGCATTTCCAGCGAAGGAAAGCCTCCCAAATCGATAGGAATCACTTCTTCAGATAGATTGCAGTCACTAAGATCAAGTTGTTTCAATGAGGATAAGATTGAGAAAGAACGCAACATAAAATACATGGGAATTGTCTTATTTCTAGAAAATAGACCAAGAAGAAAATCCCATGATTTTGTTGGCGCTGCTTCAGAATATCCTATCCCACTTACAGAAATTTCCTCTAAGGATGATATGTCCCTGAATCTTGTCGGCAATTTTTCTAACTTCAAGCAGCCGTCCAAGTTCAAGGTCTTCAGACTCATTGAATTACATATGCTGTTTGGAAGTTGAACAAGACTTGTGCAATTCTTCAAATTTAATAAAATAAGACTCTCTAAGATTCCAATGGATTCATGAATTTCCACCAATTTTTTGCATCCTTCAAGAATCAAGCTTTCGAGATTTGGGATGTTTCTAAAGCCACCGATCTTGGTCAAATTATCTGAACAGTACATACTAAGGACCTTCAATGTTTCTAAAGGCTGTATAAAAACATGGAATGGAGTTGGTAATGGCAGAAATGTGAGAACTAATGATAGGAAATTATAGTTCAAATGAAGTAAGAGAAAATTACCTTTGCTTTTATCCAAAATTCTTCAATCTTGCTATAAGTCATACGTAGTTCAACAAGTTTATCAAGTTGAAAAGATGATGGCATGGATTTGAGAGGATATCCATACAATTCCAAGTATCTTAACTCGCTAGAAAGATATCCGAGGTCATAAAACATATGGGTACATCTCAGTTTGAGCAATCTTAATTTTCTCATCTTCAAAAATGCTTTCTCATTGAAGTGTATCACTTTCTCTTCTTCAGAATTTAAGACAATTCCCTCAACTCGCTTTGTACCCTGAACAACCAAAGAGTATGAACAATGTTATAGAAACAAATATATAATATCTTTTGATCAGTTGTTTGCTTAGATAAATATATATGATGGAAAAGTAATCTACCATATCTTTCACTAGGACATGTTGGATGTCATTAAAAAGCCATAGTCTGCTGCGTTTTCCTGGCTCTTCATATGCTTCCCGACGAACAATTTCTCGTCCCATTTCTTGAAGAAGATCATGCATAGTCACAATATCTTTAGATATAGATATGAGTGATTTTTGAACAAGAACTCTTAATCCAATATCTGAAAAGAAATCACAGCCTTCTAATATTCTTTCAATGAATTTTCGACTTCCTTGATTGAAGAAACAAGCAATATCAAGGAATATTTTCTTCTCTTTTTCATGAAGTCCATCAAAACTTATCTCAAGCGTTTCCAAGATCTTTTTATCAGGAATTTCTTTCAACCTCCTCAATGCACTTCTCCATTCATTTATAGATCTTCCACATAAGAAACAACCAAGAACATCAAGAGCTAATGGAAGACCATTGGCGTATTTTATCACATCTTGGCACAAATCCAAATGCTGTTCTGTGGGGGCATAGTTTTTAAAAACTTTTAAGCGTAGAAGCTGGATCGCTTCTTCTTCATCTATCATCTCAGCCTTATATATTGCTTTAACTCCATGGCCTACCAATAAATGTTCATCTCTAGTTGTTATGATTATCCTACTTCCACTCCCAAACCATTCACTTGTTCCTGCTAATGATCTCAATTGTTCTTCTTGATCTATGTCATCAAGAACAAGAAAAACCCTTCTCGAACATAGTCTATGCTTGATCACATCCATTCCATCATAAGTATCCCATATTCTCAAGTTCCTATCTAGTAAGGTTTGATGAAGAAGTTTTTCTTGTAAATGGGCAAGTCCATGTTCGTCTGTGGTTCCCCTTATATCTGCGAGAAAACATTTACATTCGAATTGGCGAGAAAGTTTCTCAAACACAATTCTAGCAATTGTTGTCTTCCCGATTCCACCCATTCCCCATATCCCAACAAAGAGAACATCATCTTGCCTCCTAACATTCAAGATTGAAGTTAGTTTATGCAAACGTGAATCCATTCCAACAAAATCCTTGGCCAGGCTAAAGAATCTGCTACTTGATTTTCTCAATTTGCTTGATACGTCTTCCACAATGTCTTGTATAAATTCTGTTTCATCCCTGAAACAAAAGTTTTAAATAATGAGATAAAGTGAGCTCACATACTTAGGAGTGTTAAGGAAATGATAACTGATTACAAATTTAAGTAATATGGCTCAATTATAATAATTTGAAATTGTCGAAAAAAATTTTTCTCTCTAACTATTCTACAAATCAAATAAAATAAATAAAAGAAGATAGAAAATAAAATTACTAAAAAAATGAAAAAAGTTACACAAAAAATAACTTTTTAATAGTATTATTAATTAAACATTAATAAGAATATAGAGTATTTAGTTTTCATGATAAACACATCAAATAACTACTTTTCTATATGAAGTTAAGTTCTCTTATTAAGTAACAAGTGATATGGTAATACATCTTTAATTTAATCTATTATATTAGAAACTAATTCACATAATCAACTATTTCATATTTCTTTTTATTGTCATATTTCTTTTTCTTGTAGTTTATGTGCTTAAACAATGTTATAGTTATATTGATGACTTAAATAGTATTTAGTCGGAAGAATATGATCATATAAGGCAAAGATGAAAAAATATTATATGAAAGAGTTACTATATGACGTAAACCATGATGATTTTGAGGGTAAAGGTTGATCATGATTTTGAGGTTGATATAGTTATTCTAGAAAATTATTAACCTTATGTTTTGTTGATTACTTAAACTTAAGCAAGTTGCAAGAAAATCCATTAAAGAGAGGTATTGAGAGTGTAAATTTGAAATTATTCTAGTTGGACATATATTTGTTAAGTTCGAAGTTATAAATAGTACAAGTTTATTACAATTCTCTACACATGTTCTAAAATAGTTCACATATTATAAATTGAAGTTGTCATTTGTTGGGAATTATGGCTCCAAAATTTCCTAAGCAAGCATTTTAGAAGCAGTTTGATGTGTAGGCCTTAGGCTTATAAATGGCAGTTGAATCTATCATTTTTATTAAAAAAGATTTTTCTCATTTAATTTTGTAAGATAAATAAAAAAATTTTCTTTGTCATGCAAAAAGACTCCTTGAGGATTTGATTGTACTTATCTCCACATAGTGAATACAATTGGCTTGATCGTCATCTGTGAAAGAGGTCCATATTAGGAGAATCACAGAAATTCTTGACTCTCGATTTTACTCTTTTTATTTTTCTTACTTGATTTATTTTTACTTCTCTAGTGCTTGATTTTTTTTTCTTGCCTCTATTAACGTTCTATTCCTAATAAATTACATAAAAGTAAGGTTTAAGATGTCTACCGTTATCCTATTTGATATTGAAAAGTTTGATGGGAAGATTAGCTTTTCAATCTAGAGAGTAGATGAAAGCCGTTCTCACCCAGAATTTTTCATTTTGCTTTTTCTTATTTAATTTTTTAAGATAAACATAATTTTTTAAGCCGTTTGATTGTTCCTTATCTCTCGTGACTGTTGGTTTTTCTCTTCTTGCTTTTCTTACTTGATTTATTTTTACTTCTTAGTGTCTTGATCATTTATTCCTACTTCTGTTAACGTTCTATTCTTAAGCATCATTATATGTTGAATTTATAACTTAGTATAGACCTTTAAAAAGATATTCAAATCTCAACATTATTTTCACATGTTGCAATTATTTCTATACTAAATTATGTGATTCAGTCTTAGTTTGCCTATTATGCATATATTTTTTATAGTTCTATAAAATTTTTGTCTAACTTTGTACAAAGTAAAGAATCTTTAATCATATGAAGTAGAATAGCAGAACCTTTTCTAAAACTGTCAACGTTAAAACCTTCTCTTATATTACAGTTATATGTTAATTGAAAAACCCTTACTTGTAATTTGGCTTAATTTTTGAATGTTTATATTTTATTTTTAAATTTTGATATGAATCTCCATCTTTGACCGAAAAGTGAGATAGTGTATATATGAAAGTTGATTTAAGCAACAAATTATATATTCAAAAACAGTTTATGTAGAAGAGTAAGTAAAAAGGGCTATCAAAACCTAAAGAGAATCATAATAAAGTTATAGAGATAAAGAGTAAATTTTAAAAAAAGTCAAACTCAGATGGAAGAAAGGAAGATTGCATACCTCTCACACAAATCCCAGCCTGAAATATTGGCAATTCCGGACATCGCAACCCTCCAACTCTTCACGCGCTTTATATTGTCGCGAAAAGTGTGTTCATGCCGAGTGAAGGCTTGTCCGAACCTCCCACTTTGATTCCTAACCTCGGATGGTTTCACGCCATAGAAAACTGGCAGGACTATTTGTGCCTGATCATGTTTCACGCACTCGAAAATTGTCACCAATTCGTCCAAGCACCAACGGGAATCAGCATAGTTTTTGGAGAAAACTATTACTGCAAATCTGGTGTTCTTGATTGCTCTGATGAGGTCATCTGAAATGTTTTCGCCTCTCTGGAGCTCTTGATCATCTTTGAAAGTGACGATCCCTTTTTGACATAAAGCCTTATACAAATGGCTGACAAAACTTTTGCGGGTATCTTCACCTCTGAAACTAATGAAGACATCATACTTCCATCGGGGACGAGAAGAAGACAAGGTGGAAGAAGATGAAGAAACTGCAACAGATGCATTCTTAGACGTGAAAGCCATGGTAATTAAAAACCAGACCAACGGGTATTGCAATATATAGCTGGTCCCTCAAAGTTAGATTTCTACTCCCCAGGTTTTGATACTGGAATTGATAGGTTGTCAAGTCAATTAGTTTTAGACATAACATTAGTATGTCAGTTTAAGCGTTGACAATTTTGTATAGATATATTTAGGAAAAAACTATATGGTATGTAATTGGTGGATAGATATATTCATGGCCACCTTTTATATAAATTAGGGGTGTTTTAATTATTACCTCCTATTTTATCAAGGGATGACCATGAATGCTCACTAGTGCATATCATGTAGTCAAACTCATTTATTTATATCATATAATGTATAATTTGATATAAAATAATATATTACTCATTTCTCTACTCTTAAAAGCTTTTTCTTTCCTTTTTTTTTTTTTTACTTTTAAAAACCCAAAGTTTTTTATCCGACTGCATGTGTAGTCCCGTCTTCGTATTTTTTTGATTTGTTGATGATGGACACATACAGATACACACGGCATGGCAACAAGTGTAAAATGGGGCCTGAATGGCATAGAATTCTACATTCAGACCTTGTTTCAGACTGTGAACTGTCCATTACTGTTATCATACAATTTAATACTAATGGGTGCCGATACTTGAATATCATACAATTTAAATCTATCTGTTGTGGATCTCTACACGGGTCCATTTTGATGTGCTTTTAAACGTTCCAGTCGTGTTGATACTATTTGATCAAACTCTTCAGAGAAGTGAAGAATTATAGGTGAAGCGTACGTATCACTGCTATAAAAGTCAGGTAAATGGTTAAGGCATCATTTAGAAAGTCAGCATTCATTGGCCAAAAATACCGTGGATGCAATTGTGGTTACCAATGGATGATTAAATATTTGGTATGGTTTAGAACTTATCTACCAATGCGTGCTAATACAACTTTTGCTTGTTGGGGTGTTCTTATCTACTTTGTACGAGTTATTACAATCCAAGTCAAAGTTGTTGATAAACTATGCTTTTTTAAGTCAGTAATTGTTCCTTATGATTTATAAAAAAAAATTAAAAAAACTTTAATAGTTAATATTATTAAACGTTTTTAAAAATATTTAAATAAAAATTTTCAAAAAATATATTTAAATAATATTTTAGAATGATGAAACCTATTTTTCTCTTAAAGCTTGTTACATAGTTATTAAAGTGATAGTTTTTAATTGTCTCTTGCTATATCTGATAATACCATATTTAACAGTGAATGTAAATTATTAACGCAATATAATTCTATTAAAAAAATTCTCACAACGGTAATTATATATGAAATCTAACGAAAAATTAAACTTTTGTTAATTTGATAATCTTTTTAATTTTTTTAAATGTTAAGTTTTTTCTTTGAACATTGACAAATATTATAATTTTTTTCAATTTTTGTTAAAATATTAAGAATTAAAGCTGTATTTTCATCCTTTTAATTTTTTTAACATGCATTTAAAATATAAACCAAACCAAATTAATTTTTTTTAAATACCTATTCATTGTCAATTATCTTCTGCCATTTGTCGGTGGCTCCTTATGTTCCCTAGCAGGCCAGGTTATAAATAAGTTTTTTTTTTTACCAATTCATTTATGAAAATTTCAAGATACGGTTCAACTTAACGAACCAGTAAAGTAATCAATTCAACTAAACGAACTAGCAAAGTAATCAATTTGTTTTCATCTTTTGTCCGTAGTAAAATCTGACTTTGTAGGTCCCTCGTTGGTGGATCCATTCGTGGAAGGAGGCTTCCAAATCCTATTAACGTAAGGAGATTAAAAATGGAAGCAATTAAACTTATATTGATATTAATTGGTCCGATCCTAAATTATTCGTTTGTTAAGTAAGTTTTTTAAATGTGTAATTTAAGAGTTGTTATATATATTGAAAATGTTACCTAGTAATTTTAAATTATTATTGATTAGAAATAGGAATACATTAAACTTATTGATATTAATATATTCAATTTCGTGACTTGATCCTTTGTTAAATAATCTTTAAAATAAAAATATTAATAGGAGATAAGTAATGATTGTTTATGTAATCACTTTATAAAATAATATAAATATTTTTTATAATTTAAAATTATTTATTAATATATAAAAAAATTTTAAATTATTTCATTATATGTCAAGTAGACAAATAAAAATAAAAATAAAAATAAAAACAAACAAACTATTATCTTATGTAAGGTGATTTTTTAAATAATAAAAATTATTAAGAATCAGGTAAAAAATTGAAAAAAAAAATATAAATTACAACTAAACATATCTTAAATTTTAGAAAATTTACGAGAAAGATTCGATTTTAAGGGCTTGTTTGGTATAAATTAGATGTTCAGTTTTAGTTTTTATCATGGTTTTAAAAATCGGATCGGGCCGGTCAGTTTGACCGGGTTAATCAAAAACTGGTCGGTTTATCGGTTTGATTATTTTTAAAAACCGTTAATTTTAAAAACTGGAGGGTTAAGGGTTCGATCCGTCGATTTAACCGGTTTGACCCAGTTTAACTTGCTGTCTTACCCGTTTCAACCGAACTCAGCCCAACTTACTCCTCTTCACTTTTTTTTAATTTTTTAGTTCAACTATACTCTTCTAACTTTTTTTTATTTATTTATTTTTTATTTTTATTTAATTTTTATGTGACATTATTTATTTTATTTATTTATTATTTTTATTTAAAATAATAAATAAAAATAAAAAATTTTAATATTATAATTTAGTAAAAGATTAACAAAAAAATAGATTAATAATTTATACACCGTATTATTTTATACCGGTTCAATACCGATTTTATAACGATTTTATATCAGTTAAACCTCTAAACCTTTAACCCTTTCCCTTACCGGTTCGATGTCCGGTCCGATTTTTACAACATTAATTTTTATCACAAAAATTAAAAAAGACAACACACTAATACAGTACATAAATTAAAAATAAAACATAAAAATTAATATAAATATATTAAAATTATAATTAAAAACTACAACCCACAATAATACCAAACGATCCCTAAATTAATATTTTAGAATCGATTCAAAACGAACTGGTACAATTTTACTAATACAAATCGAAATACCGATTTGATACGATTTTTAAAATCGGTGTGTGTGTGTGTACCGACGGTTTTCATTTTAAACTGCCTGACAGAAAACTGCCGGTATATATTAATTTTAAAAACAATGGTCCCACGGCACTGACATTGCGTTCACGTGATGGGATGCACGATGCAGCCTGCAGGACTTAAATGAAACAACAAACTCTAGTGTGAATACATTGAAGCTTGCATATTGGACCTGGAAATTAAAAAGATCGTTGACTCCATTATATTATTTTTAAATATTGTTTTTAACCAAAATTATGTAATTAAATAATGTACTTTAGTTAATGGTGTTTTCATTTCAGCTATAGCCCCATAAATAATGAAGCAGATATAAATTAATATTCAATAAATTAATAATTTCTCTTATATATTAATAAATTAAATTATTAATTTTGATAAGTAGTAAGAAATTAATTTTGATAAATAATTTTCCTAAATAACTCTGTAATCTCATTAACATAATAAACTTAACAATTTTTTAAATATCACATATATGTTCTAAATTTAGTTATAAATTTATTATATATATTTTTTAAAAGTATGAATTTATTTATATTAACATGAAATTTCCTGCTAAAATTCAATTTACAAGAAGCTCTTTAGAAATATAAAGAATTTCAAGGTTTACCATACGAAAATATTTTTTATCTAAGTAAACGTTAAATGTGAAAGCATTTATCCAGGACATTAAAGCATAAAAAGAACCTGAATCCATAATATCTGTTCTGATTGATGATTTATTTCCTCTCTGCTTTGTGATCGTTTCTGATGATTAGAAAATCTATAATGATCTTATTCTCAAGTGTTAATTTCTGAATTAACACCTGGATTAATAAAGGGAGAGGGAAAGGGTCATGAGCCCGCGAACCCAATAAAGTTGCAGTCCAATAATCATCATTTTGGGTTCATATATATTGGACTCTTGGACTTTTAGTGTACATGAGTCATTTAATTGCTAAATAATCTAACAAAATGTACTTTTTATTTTAACATTTATATAAAATTAAAAAAACTTTAATATTCAAACCGGTGGATATTTACACCAAAACTATGAAATTAAATAGTGTACTTCACTTAATGATGTCTACATTTCAGCTATAACCCATATATAATGGAGCATATATAAATTAATATTCAACAAATTAACAATTTATATTATATATTAATAAATTAACTTATTAATTTTGATAAAGTAGTAATAAATAAATTTTTATAAATAATTTTCTAATATAACTATGTTTTCTCATTTACATAATAAACTTAACAATTTGCTAAATATCACAAATATGTTCTAAATTTGTTTATAAATTTATTTATATTAACATGAAATTCACTACAGAAATTCAATTTACAAGAAGTTCTTTAGAAATATGAAGAATTTAAAGGTTTTTCATATGGAAATATTTTTTATCTAAATAAATTTAAATGTACTTTTCATTTTTAAAATTTATATAAAAATTTTAAAAAGATTTTAATATTTAATAGCATTCATAAAAATATTTTTAAAATTATAATGTTTATAAAATATTAAAAAAGTGCAAACTTAAATTTTAATATTAGATGTAAGATTCACGTAAATTAATGATGTATCATCAATTTATCAAAAATAATCATATTAATAATTATAAATAAAATTTGAAAAAAGTTTTTACCAACCTATTAATCTTTTAAAAAAATTTTATAAAGAACACACGCCTTCACAGGAAGCCAAACCTAAAACATAAGGTAATAAAAAAGAAACGACTTAGCTAGCTACCTTCTATCAAAGAGAACTAATTGGGGAAAAAACAAGAACAAACACACTAGCAACATTAAAACAAGAACATAAAGCCCTCATTCTTAACAGTCAAACCTTCCCGCGATTTTAAAAAATCCAACAAAAACACAGGAATAAGCAAAAGAAAATTAGCCTGCATCGGTAGCCCTAATATGTCATCTCTCTAATAGGCTAACAGAGGGAGTCAACTCTATCATCTTAACTATAATGAGCTCTCTGATCCAGACTAAAGCCAGGTTTATGAATATTTCCCTATCTTGCTTCTCCTCTTTACTTTTTCAATTGTTTCTCTCAGTCCACACAGCATAAATACAATCACTTATCCCCAACTTGAACACAATATGGTTTGCCTTCCCTAACCTATGAGTTGAGGAGCTCCAATTTATAATATCTAACCAATCAGTTAAGTGAGTTTGATGGTCACATAGGGGTTGTATCGCTTTCCATAGTTTCCTTGAAAATTCGCAATTGAAAAACACATTGTTTCTTGTCTCCTCCTCCCTTTGGTAAAGCAAGCATCTTTTATCAATCTCAAAACTACTTTCCTTGAATCTGTCCAATGTAGAATAGACCTAACCACGGTTAATAAACCGCCGGTTATAGTTTATAAAAATTTATAAACCTTAACCTAACTGCCAATTTACGGTTTAAGTTATGGTTTGAAAACTGCCGGTTACGGTTTAACCGACGGTTTAACTATCGATTTAACCATAATTATTGTTTTATTAATTTTAGAATTTTTAAATATAATAAGTTGGTTGGATATAAAAATATAATTAAAATTAATTAAAATATATGAAAATCATATATAAATAAAATTAAATTAAATAATTTATAATTATGAATAAATTGCCGGTTTAACCGTCGATTCACTGTTTTTAAATTAGTCTAACCTTAACCGAAACTATTAATAACGGTTCCAGTTATGGTTTAGAACCATTGATCATGGTTACGGTTTTTAAACCTTAACCGCCGGTTATTAAACCGACAGTTAGCTGGTTAAAAACCTAACCGTGGTTAGGGCTAACGTAGAAAGTCTATTTTTAATAGCAAGCCATAGTATGAAAGCAGCTTTAGGAGAGCCACTCTTGAACCAAACCAATATGAACCACTAGATCTTAGGTAGGTGATTAATAAGAATTTCCTTGCAGGATCTGTTTGTGAAACATCCAGAAAGATGCTTACTCTAGATCACCCTATCCTCAGTTGTAGATTCAAATTGTAAGTTAGGAGGAAATCATGGATCACAATAGAAAATCAACAAGGGAGAGAAGACAACTAGCCCATCTTAAAGATTATAAAGTACAGCTCAATCATTACACTGTGACCAAGTGTCTGTTTGTTGGAGAAATAAATAGAGAAGAACCAACGTGTTATGAAGAAGCTAAGGGTCATCTAGAATGGGAAGGAGCAAAGCAAGAATAACTTGAAGCCTTAAAGAAAAATGAGGCTTGGGAGCTAGTCCCAAAACTAGAAAATTGTAAACCAATCACGTACAAATGAGTTTATCGTCTAAAGAAGAAGGTAGATGGTACAATTGACAAATACAAAGCACGTCTAGTTGCTCGTGGCTTTTCTCAAAGTTATGGATTGGATTATGAGGAGATCTTCAGTCTAGTAGCAAAAATGGTGATGGCGAGGTCAATTTTTTCACTTGCTACTTCTCAAAGTTGGAAGTTATAGCAACTTGATGTAAAGAATGCATTTCTTTATAGTGAGTTAGATCGTGAAGCGTTGATGGAACAACCCCAAGGTTTTATCTCTAAGCAATTTCCCCATCATGTTTATTGATTAAAGAAGACATTATATGGCCTTAAACAAGCATCACGTGCTTGGAATGGTAAAGTTGCTCAATACTTCATCTTTTGTGGTTTTAAAGTATCTGATTTAGATTCTAGTTTATTCGTAAAATCTGAATCAAAGATGCATTTGCTGGTTTTATTATATGTGGATGATATGGTAATTACGGAAGATGGTGATGTTGAAATTTCTCGCTTGAGGAATGATTTGTCAATCAAATTGAAATGAAAATCTTGGGTGGGATTGGTTGTATTCTTGGTCTAGAAGTGGAGAAAGCAAATCAGGGACATTTTGTATCTCAACGAAGATATGCTAGTGGTCTCTTGGGGCACTTTGGCATGGGGTAGTCAAAAGTAATGGCTACTCTTATGGAGCCATATCTGAAACTAACGAAAGAGGAAGGAAAGTTATTAAAGGATGCTAGAAGGTTTTGACAGCTTGTTGGTAGTTTAATTTACTTAACTATCACAAGACCAGAAATTGCTTACTCTGTTGGAGTCATCTCTCAGTTCATGCAAAGTCCAAGAAATTCTCATTTAGATGCTGCTAAAAGAATCTTATGTTATGTAAAAGGTTCTCTTGCTTATGGCCTTATGTACAAGAAGGTTAATGATTTTTTGTTGAGAGGATTTACTGATGCATATTGGGCAGGTGATGCAATTGATCGTCGTTCAATTTCAGGGTACTGTTTTAGCATGGGGTCAGTTGCAGTTTCTTGGTGCAGTAAGAAGCAATCTACCATTGCATTATCTAGCATTGAAGTCGAATACATGGCAGCACAAGAATGCATTTGGTTGAAATTTCTAATAGGAGATATTTTTTCTAAAGTTGATTATGCAGTGTAGATTTATTGTGACAATGAGAGTGCCATTAAACTTGCTATAAATCCAATATTTCATGGAAGAACAAAATATATTGAAGTTCATCATCATTTTGTTTGAGAGAAGGTGTTGAATTAAGAAATTGAGTTAAAAAGAATTCACACTAATGCTCAGATTGCATATATATTCACAAAATCCTTGGCCAAGGCTAAATTTGAAAGCTTTAGAGCTGATCTTGAAATCATTGATTGTAAGTCTGCACTAGGGGGAGTCTTATAAATTAATGTAGACTTACTACGTGAGTTTTCCATTTACTAAGTCAAGTTTCTATTCTTATTATTTTGCTGTAGACTAAGTCAGTAGTGCAATGTCAATAAAAGAGCATGTTGCTCTATTTTAGTAGGATATTCTAGTAGGATTTTATGCAAGTTTTTAGGAGGATTTGTTAGAACTTTATCTATAAATTCAACAACTGATGTAATGTTTCAAATGCCTCAATAAAGTATTATACACCTCTTCAAATATTAGTCTTCTTCTTTAACTAATTCCAGAGAATTCTTTTGTTTTAAGAGGTCCAGGAATGAAAGGAATGTCAAACCTACAAGCCCACGAGGAATGGTTCCTGTGAGGATGTTACTCGACATGACAAGTGATAGGTATATTATGACTTAAACTGTGACAAATTACCCAACGAGGATGAAATTGATCTATGGAGAGCATTATGTGACAAGTTCAGGATATTAAGCCCTTTAAATTATCAGATGACTTTTGGAATTGGCCCTTCAAAATAGTTGCTTGAAAAATCAATGGAAGTGGAAATGGTTAAGATCTTCCCCAGTACATCTGGAGGTCTTTGTTTGCAATTGTTACTGAATCTTGATAATACGGCTCATCTTCAAATCTAAAGTATCTAGTGATGAGACATATGTATTTTGTATCTCAGGAACTTGTCCATCAAATTAGTTATAAGTTGAATCTACTGTATCGATGGAATTGCAAACAGGGACTTTAATAATGAAATCTTTACAGATTTATAACGTAGTTGTTGATAAAGGTTTTTAATATATTTTTGTGACATGATGTAACCTTAAAAATTAAATTAAAAAACTAAATTTATGTGTCAATATAAGTTGTTAATATGTTATAATTTTATTAAAAATGTATCACAGTAATTACAAGCAGGACTACTTGAAAACTAAATTTTCGTCAACTTTAATATTTTTTTAGTCATTTTTATAAATGTTAGGATGTTTTAATAATAACAAATAACATTTGTTAGAAATTTTTTAAAATTTCATTTGAAGATTAAAATTATATCTTTAACCTTATTAATTTCTTTAACATGTGTTTAAGCTATAAAGCAAATCAAATTAATCTTAAGTTTGACTACATAATATTTTATTGGTGACCTTTAATGACCATCTAAGTATAAACGAGGGGTAAAAAATATTGGTAAGTTTGTTAACAATTCATTTTTGAAATTTTCATGCTAAAGTTTAACTAAATGTTTCTTCTGGTTATGGTTCAACAACTTAATTGATTTCTTTGATATCGGACGAACCCACAGTTGGACCATTTAGGCCCGATCGGGTAAACCTCTAGCCCGGTGAACACCTTACCAACCCACTAAGGTGATTCTTCTGGTTAGAGCTCAACAACTTAATTGATTTTTTTATATCGGAAGAACTCACAGTTGGACTCTTCAAGTCCGATTAAGTAAACCTTCAGTCCGGTGAACACTTCACAAGCTCACTAAGGCGGTTCAGAGACACATAAGGTATTATGGATAAAGTGGTAACTCAGGAATTGAACCCTCAACCTCCTGCCTAAGTCAGAACTTTAGAAAATCAACTTGACCTTAGGGGCCGTTTGATAAAACTTTTAGTTGTGGATATTATATTTTTGTATTGGGTTTTGTGTATTTTTATAGATTTTTATATTATCTGTCTTGATTTCTGTGCAGTGAAAAAGTATGCAACTTGAGGCTTTTGATGAATTTAGAGGGTTTGATATGTTTTTGGAGTGTCTAGAGTATCACAATTCGTTTATGAGGAGTATATATAGTGTTAGGAGCCTTAAGGAAGGTTTAGGAGGGGTTTTAAGATGTTAGAAAGAGGACAAAAAGCATAATAC
>JAOXYD010119796.1:0-11235 GCA_028565735.1 Pinacopodium congolense | reverse complement strand
TTCCAATCATTGTATGATTGAAAATGATAGGTTAGTGAATGTAAATGATGGTTTGAGAAAGGAATTAGATGCATTCTTACATGAGAATGAAAAAATGAAAGCTGAACTACATGACATGCTAGAATTTAAGAATGCATGCATGCTAGAAATTGAAAACTTGAAGAATGTTATGCATGTCATGGTAGAACCTAAGAGTGTGGATGAAGTTAGCATACATAATAATGAGCATAAGTTATTACATGAAAATGAATGTTTGAAAAATGAAGTAGAAGCCCTTAAGGAATTATTTTGTAAATTTATAAAGGGCAAGAAAAGTTAGATTGCATGTTAGGAGGACAAAAGGTTCCTAATGATAAGTATGGTTTAGGCTTTGTTGATGAAAATGTTTCTAAAGATGCCAAAACTATTTTTTTAAAGGGGAAAAGCTTACATGATGAAATTTTGCCTAAACCCTCATTTGATAATGATGCATCCACATAAAAGCTCATTTTAGTACATCACTTAAGAATGTTGCATCATTATCAAAATTACTTTCTAGAAACAAAAATCGTGCATTCTTATATGCATTTGATTCAAAAGTGAGCAAGGATGTGTATTAAGGAAAAATAGGCATAATTTCTTTTGGAATGCACAACCATCTCATAATGATGCATTTTGGACTCATATTAGGCAAAGAGATCCTAGACTTTCTCATGTTTCTAAGATGCATGTGCATAATCCTAGAAATGAATTATATTTATATCTTAGGAGAGATTTTTAACAAAGAAAGAATATGCATACATTTAGGCCTAATGATAGGCATCTTATGTCTCTACATTCTCATCGCAAACATATTCTTAAGGTTATAAGCATGTACCAATCACATCTTAGGAGGGAATATCTTTAAGAACAGAATACACATAATATTAAGTCTCATTTTAGACAATTTATGCCAACCATCTCACATGCATCTCATGTGCATTTCCACATATCTAGAAATCTGTCTCATATACATTCTAAGCCATCAAACATGTCTTATTCATATTCTAGGCATAATATTCATTAAGGAAGATAATTTAGATAAATAAAACCCAGAAAAGCATTTAAGTATCATATTAGACAAAGTGACATGTTTCATAGGCATAATAACATAATGCATTATCATAATTCTCATATACATGATTATTATCCTAAGAAAGCTCATTTTGATATAAGAAATATATTTAGGCATCAAGATCATAGGTTTTATGACAATATGTATTATGTTACATGTGTTTGTAATTTTTGTAGTAAATTTGGACATTTAAAAAAAAATTTGTTTCATTAAACAAAGAATGTTTAGGAAACCCTTAAAGGTGTGGGTAGAAAAGGGTGTTAAGGTTAACCATTAAGGACCCAAGTTAATATGGGTACCTAGAGTCCCTTGGCTCTTTATTTTGTAGGTTAACATCTATTTATGCTAAATTGGTGTTAAGCTAGGAACCAAGGAAGTGGTATCTCCAAATTGAAATGGAATGTGGAAAGATAACCACGAATGCCTCACATGAATATACTAAGAAGCACATTGTTGAACCAAGTGAGGAGTTAGAGAATTTGGAATTAAATGATGATGCAAAAGGAGGTATTCATATGTCCTTATTTGATAATATATAGCTTGGCATGATCTTTGGATATTTGTGTTTGATTTGAAAAAGATGACCTTAGTTGTTGGTTTTGATTAAAAATGGATTCATATGTTTTAGGGGAGTCATTAAATGTTAATGTTAGAGCTATTGCATGTTTAGTATTGGATTCATTGCATATTTGCATAACTTTTCTAAACTAGTACATTTTATTAAAATGGTTGCATGATATTTTTTAATAGGTGCATTAAATTGTTTTTTTGGCACATAACTTGTCTTGAAAACGATGCATTGAACATATTTTGAAAATATTTGTTGAAGTTAGTATCATATTTTACTTTTGAAATTGGTATCATATTCAATAAAATTTTCAATTGGTACCATATTTTTTAATTCGCAATTGATATCTTTCTTACATTTGGTATCAATTGGCCTTATTCTCTTACAATTGGTATGACGTTTGGTTTTTACAATCGGTATAATATTTTTACAAACGTTTACCATATTATTTTATAATTTGTGTCAAATTTTACAAATGATTATCATAATTTAAAATTGGTATCATTTTTACAAGTTAAATAATTTCTTTTCAATTAATATCACCTTTGAAATTATGCATATTTTTTAAAATTTTAAAGATAAGGATTTTTCCCTTATAGGATTAAAAGTGTTCAAATGCATAAATTTAAGGGGAGGATATCTTATTGACATATTTCAATTGATTTTGCATTACTTCCAAAATCATAATACACATTTTGTTTAAGGTTTCAAGAGTGCACTAGAGTTTTTACTTCAATTTTTAAACATTTAAAATGTTGATTGTAGCTCCAAGAACATATTTTACTCAAAGTTGTCTCAAATGCCTAGTTTAGGGTTTAAGGATTTTTATGTCATTTTGTCTCCTAAACTACTAGAGATGTCTCCTAATGGCTCTAAACCCTTCCTAGCCCAATAATTAACATTCACAAATAATTTTAACAGATGTAGATGCTCAAGAAACAAGTTTACAAGTTAAAATTCTCAAGAACTTTAACGTTGTCTAGATTTTTATTCTTCATTGGTTCATCTCTTTTTCTCTTGTTTTATTTTGTTTAATCTCATTTTTAAAGTTGAAAAATTATTTTTAGATTTTTTAGATACTTAAGAGTTGTATTGAGTTTTTTTTTTTTTTTTTGCATTTATAGGGTTGGATTTTATTAGATATAAGCTTATATTCATACATATATCGAAATTGCTTTTGCACTTTTTATTTCTGCACTTTTTGTTCTTGCTTTAATCACAACTTTTTCTATCTTAATCTATTTTTGGGTATGTGAAATTAGTATTTTATGCTTGCATAAGTGTTTAAGGGTTTGTTTAAATAAGGTTTTACATTTTAGGATGCTTATTTCGTTTGATTAAAGCTTATATTCATACATATATCAAAACTTTTTCTGCACTTTTTGTTTCTGCATTTTCTATTCTTATTTTAATCACAATTCTTGTTGTCTTAATTTGTTTCTAAAATTGAGAAACTATTGTTATTAGTTTGTGTAAGTTTCCATGAGTTTGACTGAACAATTTATTGAATTTTAGAAAACTTATTTCATTGCTTTAAAGCTGAAGTTTTCATATACACAAAAAATGTCTCTGTTTTGGTTTATATTCTGTAGACTTCAATTTTTTATTTTTAATTAGTTTATGGCTATAAAAATTAAATTTTTTTCAAAATTTTAAGGTATTAGGAGGTTTTTAGTATTTTTCTGATTTTTAAGCCATTATATTATGTGTTTGAACTTAATTTTGAAGGTTACCTCAAAGCTATCCAAGTCTGAAAGTTTCTTCTTTGTTCTTGATTTAAATCCATTCAATAGATGCTCTAAAATTGTGTTTATTGTTTCCATTTGTTGTTAATTGATATATTGATGTTGCAGAAGGTTTATTACACCAATTTTATATCATTTTATTGATTACACTCATGTATAAATAGGCTAAAACATATAGAGTGCATATTTTGACAGCTTATATTTATATTTATATTGATTGAATCAGATTGTTTGAGGCTTTAATTGTGTTTTTGTTAGATAAATTTGATTGTTTATGATCTGTGAATGTGTTAGGATACTTCCATAATTGGTTAATTGTCTCAAGAATTTTCATAATTAATTATATTTCATGAGTTTTAGAGAAACACCAAAGAAAGTGTGATTTGGTTACATAATCGGAGGAATTACTTTGTGTTAGTTGTTGATTAGATATAGGCCACTCTTTCCTTTAAAATAGATTTGATAGGTTCCTATTGACCTTATAACAAGATTGTGATAGGTTCCTTGTGACCGCTGTAAATAAGATTGTTATATGGGTTACTCTTCATCCTTAAAGTAAAATTATATACGTTCATCTTGACCTTAGAACAAGGTTGTGATAGGTTTCTTTTGATTTTAGAACAAGATTTGATTGGGTAAAGTAAGATTGTAAAGGTTCCTCTTGGCCTTAGAATCAAGATTATTGTAAATATTCTCCTTGACGTTGTAAACAAGATTGTTATAAATGTTACTTTTTGTCCAATTAAAATAAGATTAGTTTTTAGTAAATTTCCAACAAGTAGTTGGAGAGAAGACGTAGTTTATCTTTGGGATAGACGAACCTCTATAAATCTCAATGTTTATCTCTTCCCTTATCTCTTTATATTTGTGTATTGGTGTTTGCTTTATTATTAATTGAATATGTTTAATATTGGCTTAAGCATATTCTTATCATTTAGGTTGAATTTTGATTAGAGAATCCATTTAATTGAACTTGGGCTAAGTTGTTTAAAATGTTTTTATTTGAAAAGAAAATTTTAAACACCTAATTCACCCATGTCTTGGGTGCCATAGGGTTTACAAAGAGTTCTTAATTAATTTTTGACCTAAAAATTTTCTTTTCTTATTTTGTTTTTGTATAACTTGCTTGTGATGTTATGCATTTATTATGTTTAGCGTCAATTGTCGAATGTGATTGCATATGGAATATTGTGTAAATTTGGAATATGATGTGTTTTCAATGAATAAAGAGTATATTTATGCTTAAATTAAGTGACCAAATAGTCACTCTATTGGCTTCATATCACTAAAAAGATTGAAATGTATGAGTGGAGCTAGTGGCTATTTGTAGTTGTGATCTAACTGAGTCATCGTGATTGTTCATGAAAATTTTTTGACCTTCACGTAAAAAGGCTAGATATCATTGTAAATAAGCCAAAAAAGGGTAGCTAATTTGAGTAATCAGGAGGCATTCATGATAAAATGTTTGTCCTCATATCAAATGATAATGTGAAACCCTAAAAGTTTTCTAAAAATTATAAATTGAGTTATACTTTGTATTAGTAATGATCTCTTTAAACAAGTTTACGTAATGATCTATATGGAACTGGATAGATGTTTGATATTATGCATTGAAGGATTCCTAATTATTAAATGTTTGAATGCATGTGTTTTAACCAATTTTTTTGTCATGAATAGGGCTATGATATGTAAACTAAATCAAGAATATTGATTGATTTTTGTTGTACTCAACTTTTGATTGATTTAGTATTAAGTAGACGTTTAAATTGTTGCTTGAGGACAAGCAACAACTTAAGTGTATGGGCATTTGATAGCACCTTATTCATATATATTTTAAACATGTTTTCATAGTTATTATCTTAGATTTGAGGGTTAATTCCATATGATTTAGGTATATATTTAGTTTATTCTTGAATAAGTTGTTACTTAAGTTGCGTTGGATGATTATTTAGGTTTTTTAGGACTTGGTAAGCATTTTGAGGCACTTATGGAACTAGAAGAGGTATGGAGTCAACTTTAGGACATAAAGTATCATGTTATGAAATTCCACATCAATTTTCAAGGCTATATTAAAAGCCATGAAGAATGAATTAAGAGAAGAACCAGAAAAGCTCAATCAAACACCAGTTTTGGAATATGTGATCTTGGTGAAGCATTAGGTGCACTTCCCAAGCTCAAATTGATATAAGATTAATAGGGTTGCAAGGTCATCATGTGATGAGCTTTCATATTAAGTTTTATATCCATCTAAGGAGTGTAAGAGGAATTAGAGTAGAAAATGTGAAGAGAGGTAGAAGTTGTTAAAAAACTCATAGCTAGTGAGAAGACATACGACTTGGACATACTAGGTCCCACAAGACCCAACAAGGAGACGCCAAGGAAGGGTTTTAAATTCTTAAGCCATCTCTAAAGGATTTTTACTTAATTTTGAAGGAAAAGAACGATTCCAATCACAAGGATTTAAGAATCAAGACAAGGAATTCACATCAACCATCACTAAGGAGGCAAGGAGCAAGATTGCTTCATTATGAGCCTTTCTTTCCATTTCTCTTTATTGATTGTTTTTGTGATTTAAACAATGATTAGGATCTAAACTTTTCATTATGATTTTGGTTTTATAAACTCTAGGATGTAGTTTTTATTGTTTATTCATGATTTAACTTTAAATTTCCATAATTTATGTTAGGAGTTTTTATGGATTTTAACAATGTTGTTTATCGAATGTTATGTAAACGTAAACATTGGTTTAAATACTTTGATTTATGTATAATTAATTAAGAGATCTTTGTATACTTTAGATCATTTTATAAATGATACTTCTTGCATGGAGTCCTAGAGATAGAATTATATAAGATACTTGAGTTAGTTGTGAGATTAGCCAAAACAATAGGTTCCATAAAGCAGGGTAATGCATTCAATCAATAGAGTGGGATAAAGAGAACTTTGATCTAGTTTATTGACTTGAATAGGGTAGCATAACTTGAGAGAGTGTGTGATTTACATTAGGGAATCTTTGATCTAATGAATCTAGAAATTAAGTTAAATCAACATAAACAATGAATATGTATGCATCTTAGAGGGATTAATCACTTGATTCCTAGCTTCATTATTAAATATTATCCTTTATAAGTTTATTTAAGCAATTTACTTTTAATTGTTCGTTGAATTTCATTATCAAATTAATCAATATCTTTGCATTTTTTTAAGCTAGATAATTTAGATAGACACTGATTAGTAATAGTAGTCCATATAGATTTAACCCTAAACTCACCTAAACGATATTACACTATGATAGGTACACTTACCTAATTATGTGTTATGATATTGTTATTGTGTTTTACGGATAATTCTTATAATAAAATTAGGCATGTATAGCACATATCGGTTATCTAAAAACTTCTCCATAAAGGATATAGGATAAGTAGCCTTTATTATTAGAATAAAGATCTATACACATAAACTAAAGAGATTGCTTAGTTTATTCCAATCCATATATACAGAAAAAGTACTAAAGAGTTTAACATAGAGAATTTTGAGAGAGGATTCTTGCCCACATTATACAGGACGTCTCTCTCTAAAAATACGTCTTAAGACATAAAAAGAAAGAGATAGAATGAATTATATTCCATATGCTTTAGCTATTGGATTAATTATGCATGCAATACTATGTACGAGACTAGATATTACTTATACATCGAGCATAATAAGTATATATCAAGGCATTCTTTATAAGGGTCACTGAACGATTGTGAAAAATATTTTAAGAAGACCTTAAGATATTTTTTTAGTCTATAGAAAAATTGAACTAAGACTTTTGGATTGTTTGGATGTTAAATTCTAGTCTGATCAAGATGATATCAAATCATAGTTAGCGTACATATTTACTCTTAACAATGGTGCGGATAGTTGGAAGAGTTTTAAACAACCAGCCATTATATATTTGACAATTGAAGCTAACTATATTGTAGTTTTTGAGGCAATGAAGAAAATAGTTTAGGTTAAGAAATTATTCACTGAACTTGGAGTGGTTCTTAATATTGTTGATCCAACAGTATTGTACTACAATAATAACAACACTATTGGACAAGTGAACGACTTAAGGTCTTATAGTGATCAAAGCATATATTTAGGAAGTGTCACTTAATCAAGGAGATAGTAGAGCAAACGGACATCATATTTGGAGCAAGTTCTCACTAAAGAGAACCTTGCAGATCCTTTCACTAAAGCATTGTCTTAAAAGAGACACGATTAATAGATGTATGGATATCGTATTAGGTAAATAGGCAGTTGGCTTTAATATAAGTGGAAGATTGTTAGTTTATGTGGTTGCATCCAATTAGTTGGTAGAAAATATGTACGACATTGTATTTTTATTCAATAAAAAACATTCTTTATCTTGATGAGTTTTGTTAATTATATTTAATAATTAATCATAAAGATCAATTCTTTGGAATAATTACTATGAAATTAGAAATTATAATGAGATTATAATTACGAGATTTAAATTACATTTTTTATTATATCTAATTTATTCTTATTTGTAGTTTCATCAAGATGAGATATTGATGAAACAATTAGACTAGCATATGTTATATTTTTTTCTTATGAAAAAAATAAGTTATCTCATAGATTAGAGTGTGAAGACATTTAAACAAACATGTGGGTGCTTATTAGAGAATAAGTTTACTAAATTGACCAGATCATAAAAAATATTAAATAGAACATTACTTGTGTCTTTGTAGATTTTCCCATTATGATAGTTTTAGAATTGATCCTTAAACTTGAAATTACCAAAGTTATCTCATATAGGAATTACTATATTTTACTGCTACTTATAATATATTTTATAGATTAACAATAATTTGATATAATATAAAATATATGGAAATAGTTGCGTGAATTAATATTGGATTTGTAACCCTAAATTAATTAGGGAGAATGTCTCACTATTCTTAAGTAGGAATCATTTGAGAATTCTTTGATCAGAGTATATTGAAATTTGATATTTTTTAAAATATTAACTATAAATAATTTGCTAATTAGTAAGAATGAATATGATTGGATTATTTAAGGTAGACACTAATTTCATACTCTAATGCGAATTAGATCATTGGATGACGAAAGGATTAAATAATATATTATAACCGTACATGGATATGTTAATTCAAATTACTTAGACATTCTTAATATTTGAGAATTTATGACATACTGCTAGACATCAGTTATGTTTTATGATTATAAATTGTTTAATTAAAAAATTAAAGATAAAATAACATTAATTTTAAATTTATCTAATTCTAATTATCAATTAGATAAATAATTTAAATTCGTCACCAATATATTAGAATGTCTACTAAAGGAGAAAAAAATTAATTACATTAGACTTAATAGAGAAATTTTACAAACTTCAAGAATCAACATGTGATACTTGATTTTATTAAGAATAATTTATAATTATAATTAAAGTTTAATTTTGATTTTGATTTTATTTAATTTTAATGTTAAGAAAAATATGATTTTTCATAGAAAAGGAAAAATAAAAAGAATAGCTAACACTATTCTTCTTCTTCCTTTCAAAAAAAAGTTTTGAGTTCTTTTTTATATTGGATCTATATATACTATTAAAGACCAGACATTTGAATGGTTCATGATTGAAAGATTCACGAAGAGAAGAAGATTCTATAGGAAAGCAAATTAGGTTTTTCGAAATCTTGTTTTTTCTTGTCTTGTTTTATGTTTCAAGATAAATTTATTAAAGTGATGTATGATAAATTATGAAAATTCTTCCATTGTGCCAATGATTAGGTCATTGTTAATTTTCTCACATTTTCTTCAACATTTAATAAAGAAAATAAAATTATTAAAAGCAATTCTAGTCCAAGTACAAGTGAATTGATATATATATTAAAATTCTAGGGTAAAAGGAATTGATGGTTTAACAATAAAGAACTCAAACAAAAAAGTGTAACCTTTTCAAGAAATTTATTCTAAAATTATTTTTATAAACAAATATTAAATATCACGAACCTAGCTCTAAAAAGCAATTATTAGCCTAAATACCATTTATTATAAATGCATTAATTTTTATAAAAGGAGCTAAAAAATTATTTCCTTAATTACATATAAATACTATTATATATACACAAAGATATAACATAATAATCAATTACAGGAAAATATATTAGGATATGATAAGTTTAATTAAATAAATTGAAGCAATGATTTTATATCAAAAGCATTCAAGAGAGAGGAGATATTTATGTGATTTAAAGTTATAAACTCTCTTGAATTAAATAACTAACACTTTGCAAATTATATACACAATATTATATTTGATAAAAAAAATTTAAATAGTATATATTTCAAAATAGTTTAAATAGCAAGGAAATGAAAATAGCTGAATTAAAAAGATACAAAATCAATTTATAATAATTTGGTCTATTTAAAACATGTATCAATTATTTAAATTTAGCTTTAAATTTTAATCACTATTTTATTTTTGCTTAGTGAACAAAAATCACGGCAATCAGAAATTTCCAAGAACATACGAATACACTAAAAAAGAGCTAATTTCATTCTTAAAATAAGATCAACAATATAATGCAATAAAGAGAAGGAATATCAAATTCAACACTCATTTAAAGCTTAAAGATTTTCTCCACATTTATAATTAAAAAATTATGATTTATTTTTTAAAAGTAAAATAAAATTACTAATCAAAACTGCAATGTAAAGCTACAAGCAGAAATAACACGAGCAACATAGGTATTGGAAATTTATGATTCAATTTTTCAATAATAAAACCTTTAAAACTTTATTATTTTTTATCATTAAAACTTTTAAAAACCAAAAGGATATATATTGAGGCTCTGTTTCCAAACTTTTAATGCTAACTATAAATTAAGTTTTAGAAGATAAGAAAAAAGAGTGCTGGTTACTTGTGGCTTTTTTTATAGAAAAGAAGAAATGCATCGATAAAAGAAAAAAATAGATTCAATAAAAATAAAGGATCCTACAAATATATCTACCTTTTATAAGCAAAAATGATTCTGTTGAAAGGTGACAACATTAAAGTCTACAACAAAATAAAAACAATCAATTTAGCTAAGATAAGATGATTTTAACTAAATTGAACAGAGTTTTCTTGGGTATTGCTTTTGCCTTCCATCTTGTATTTCAGAACACTCACCTTTTTTATTTCCTTTTCAATTCTAGTTTCTTTCTGAATTGTTCTAACACAATAAATGAGCAATGATTGTGAAACAACCCACATAGCCTAAAAACGTTGATTGATTAGCCTTCATATCTTTTGGGGAAATTAATCGGGAGACCTCAAGTTCTTCTGAAAATGTGGAAACTTTCCTCTTGAACATGATAGATTTGTTGGATGGAGTAGATTTGAAGGCCGGCTTACACTGTCTATACCAATAAAGCCTGAGGTGTCCTTTGTTTAGGACTAAATGATGATTAATTAGTATTAACCTCTCTCTCCTTCTTACTCTTTCTCTTCTCTTTTTGTTGTTTGGATGGTCCATTCTATTGTAGCTTTTCTTTAAAAAACGAAAAAAATATTTTTTTGAATTTTTATTTTTAGTTTTTTATGTTTTAAATATTTTACAACATATGAAACTATCATTATTAGTTATATGTTATTTAATTATTCAATAAACTACTAATAAAAATATAATTATTATAATTTATTTATTTAATTATAAATATTTAATTCATTATTTTTAAATATAAAATATTTCCATCATCTGAATTCGAGCAAAGCTTCAAAGAGTACTCATTCTCACTGTTTCAATCTCATTTGATCTGTTTATGCAATC
>JAOXYD010119785.1:0-11235 GCA_028565735.1 Pinacopodium congolense | reverse complement strand
TTGTTGTGCTTAATGTTTAATTTTAGTTAAGTTATCATGTTGAATGTGTTTATGGATGATTAATTGTGTTAATTTATAATTAGTGAATTAATCTTTGTTTATTAAATGTTTAATTATTATCCTGAACTGATCACTTAGGATATTGTCATCATATAATCTAAGATCCGACAGTCTCTGCCTAAGTTATTAGAAAAGTCAATTAAAAACATGGTTTAAATCATTGAAATAACTAAAGATTCGTTAATCATGAGAGTGCTAGTCTTAGATTACGATGATTTAAGACTAGACTTTCTGAACTTTATGCCTATTACTGAAGTCTGAAGCATAACCAAACTTCAAAATAGAACCAATAGAGAGAAGTCAGTGTCTTAACTATAGCATTGCCTTGATTTAATGAAGGCCCTAGATTAAGCATCACTAATCTATCAATTAAATCGTCTACCACCAAAGCTTAACTGAATAATTTAGGAAAAGCAATATGTATCTCTTTTACAATTGATTGAAAATTTTCAAGGCTTTTTAAAATTAGCTTTTAGTTATTTATTTTCTTAAATCATAAAGTTGAGTGTTCTCTAGATAATTGTAATTCGATTAACCTAGTACTTACATCATATAAACTTCATCATAGGATCGATACTCGGAGTTTTAAATACTTTATTACTTGATTCTACTAATACACTTACCGAAAAGTTGGTCTCAAATTAATTGTTAAATTGTTCATTGAAAGATAGATTAATTGGAGCTAATTTTGTATGTGGTCAACCGCAATCACTCTTCCTCCTTCTCTTTTAGGTTTTCCAACTGTTTCCTACTCCTTGATGAAATAACGTGTAACTCCTCCTTAGGTTCTCTCTCTAATTGGTTAGGAAGACTTATAGAAACTTAGAGTTCTATTGTTTTTAACACATCTACTAATTGGCTCACTTGATGCTCTAAGTTCTGTAAGCTACTCCTTATTTCTTATTGGAATTACAGAGTGATCATAGCCAAACTCTCTACAATCTCCTCTAATGAAATCCCATCAGCTTATGGGAGTAATGGTAGAGGTAAAAGCAAATGTTGGAAATGTGTTTGACTTTGGTGGCATTCGAGCAGAGAACCAAATCTGTGTTACTGATATATGGGAGAAGGTATGAAGTCAAAACCAACACCTTGCCGGTTACTCTCTTATTGGAAATTAGGATCATCTTCCCACTCTAAATTATCATATCATTTTTGTTGTTCATGGAAACCACCAAGCACATAGCCCTGCTACTCATCCTAAAATGTAAAATACGCATCAAAAGGATAACCCAAAAGTGAACGAATATCACCTACATTAGCTTGTTCTTTATCCATCACTACTTGCTCTATTAAGGATGTAATATCTGTCACTTGTTACTCTAACTTATCATTGGAATAATTAAAATGGAAAAGATCATAATTAAAAATGCACTAATAATAAGCCATTGTCTCTTTAAATCCTTAAAACATGAAAAAGTTGTGAAACTAAAATAAATAGAAGAAAAGGTGAAAAAATCAATAAAAAATATAAACAACACATAAAAAAAAACCACATCAGCTCCCTGGTAATGACGTCAAAAAATTTGTTAAGTCTGTTGTTGACTACCAAATAATAAATACCTAACCTAACCTAACTATGTATCAAGGTAAGACAGGATCAATCCCATGAAGAACTGTTTAATGTTTTTAATTATTTCTAGTATTGTGAAAACAAAAAGGAAAGTAAAAGTAAACCCCTGGTGCGATGACATTAAAATAAAATAAAATTAAAGCTAACAAAATTAAGGCTAACAAAAATTAACTCAAAATGACAAGAAATGGATAACAATAATGAAAAGGTAGGCAGAAGATATTTTTGAGATTCATGATTTACAATTGATCATCAAAAACAAGTAAATTGTGTTATGCCAAAGATGCTAGCCTATAGACTTAGGTATGACCTTCGTCTTTATTCCTCTTATTTTAGATAAATCTGATACGATTCTAAATTTACCCCTAAGTACATGATAACCTAGAGTACAACCTTTATATTCAAAGGCACAATAGCATTAAAAATTGGGGATCAGCTAACTTAGACCCTAATTTCACAAGCTCAAATCATATAACCTAAAGAATCCAAACTCTAAACTAAGTAATTAAGTTTCACATACAAAATAAATTAATATATTGCTATTTATAGTTGTTGCTAATGAATAATTATATATCCAAATCTCAAACATAGCATTCAAACTAGAAATCACAAATAGAATGGCCAATCCTATATATAATCCCTAATTCTTGGCATTTAATTAGAGTTTCAACTCAATCACAGCATAAAAACACAAAACCCATTAAAACCCAATTCATATCTCACATTTATAATCCATTAATCCATTAAATATCTTCTAACCTAAAAGAAAACTAACCTAACATAACCAAATTAATAATAATAGTAATTGAAATTAAAGAAAGCATAAATAAAACAAGATTAACAATGTTAGAAATTAAAGATTTAACATTATACTATTAAAGACCAAAGGTTCAATAAGTATTTAAATAAAACCCAGGAAAATACATAGAAAATAATATGAAAATAACAAGGACAGTAATAAAATCAACAAAACAAAAAGTATTTAGCACCAAACAACTAATCTAACAACAAAACATGAAATTAGGTGAAAATAGAATGAAAATAACTAAAAAACGTAAGGAAAATAAGAAGAAATAAAGGGTATGCCTAAGTGGGAGTAAAAACTGACAAAAATTATCTTCTTTATACTTTAAATAGTCCTCAATTAGGGTTTAGGACATTTGGATAGTCAAAAGACTTGATTGCCCCCTAATTTAATGTGAATTAGAATTTTTATGACTTAAATGATGGTTAATAGAACCTTAAACGGGTCACTATCAAACCACTATTGAAGACTTTAGAAATTAGAGTTAAACAATAGTTTGAAAAGACTTAGATGACACTGTTGATAATCTATAGAAACTGGCGTTTAAGCCTCTGTCCAATAAGTCCTTTCCATTTTACTCTAATTCTTCTCAAAACTTGGCCTTTTATTGGAATTTGTGTCCAATAAATTAGGCATTTATACATCAAAATAGGAATGAAACCACATTAAAACACATATGGAAATACCATAAAATGCACCTCTATCATATCTCCTAACTTAGTTATGACTATGGAATCTATCAACACACATAGTCACACAATTAATCATAGCAACCCTTGACATATAATATTAAACATCTAATTAATTCTATAAAATCATCATAGAAACTTGCTCACGTATAGTTTGGCAAGTTTATTTTAATATTTTTCTTACCTTAACCAATTTTATTATCTTATTTAATTAACTTAGATAAGTGAGTTTTACACTCCATACTATCTTAAAATTTTGAATTTTATGTTCCATCTCACCATATATGCATTATTCAACTATATATTCTAATTTTTTAATTCAAAATTATCCATATAGAATTGCATTAGAAATTAACATCGCATATAATGGTTACTAAACACATTCAAATCACAAAAAAGTAGTCGATTAGGAGTCACTCAATACTAAATATCTATTACACTGACTGTATTAGAATACACCAATCAATAATCAACTAACCATCAAAATTATTCTAAGTAAGACATACAAAATAACTAATCTTTGAACTCATAACATTGCAAGTGCATATTAATAAAAATCACATCCCCCACACCTAAACTGATCACAGTTCCCGATGTTCAAATAACATAAATAAACACAAGTAAATGAATGGAAAAGAGAACTCCTTAAAAATTTTGCTCATTGATTGCTCTTCGAGCGATCTATACTAACTAAAAGAATAAATTGACACTTCATAAAGAAGGGTGAAAGCATAAAATTAATAAAATGCAATTAAATAAAAAATAACATAAACTAAAGAAATGCTTCAAATCAAAGTGGTGTGGTTGGCTCCCAACAAGTTATTCTTTAAGTTCTTTTAATTAGACCATATTGTTAGAGAATTATGATTCTCTTCTCAATCCCATAACTTTATATCTAGGATGGTTCATCAAAAGTACACTAGACTTAAAATTAGATTTCTCCCTACACCTACTTTATCTTTTATGATGTATCTTGGAAAAAGATTCTGATATCCAATTTATTTCCAGTAGTATGACTATGATACCAAAAGCATCAAAGCACACAAGTACCTTTGTTCCTTTCTTAAAGGAATCATATTTTAAAAAAATTATTTTTCCTATTCAATATTGATTGTCAACACCTATGGCTCTAATTTTGTAATGCTAGACAATTTTACTTGATTATATTTGATAATTAATGCATAAAACTACCCAATTTAGACCTTCAAGTTCTGTACTGAAACTTCTATATCATCTTATCAATTTTTATTCTTATATATAAACTCCAATTCCAACCTCTCAAATCTCAATTCCTCTTCTTGCTCCTATGATAATATCTTTGTGGAGGAAACTCAAAGTAATTACAATTAAATAAAAAAAATCTAGCTAATCCATCCAACTTGATTTGTAAGTTTTTGAACTAAGAGTGGCCCACCTTATTCTGTTGTTGACAAAATAATATTTAGACTAATATCTTATGGTGCTTTAAGTGATTGAAAGATAGATGTTGAAGTATGAAAGAACTTGGATATAGAGTAGCAATGTGAAGTTTATGATGAAATGATGAAGATTCAAGGGGTTCAAAGATTAAAGATAGATTACTTATAGGTTTACACTTGTAATTTTTGTTATAAGTCTTATTTGTTTTATTTTGGTGTTTTATGAGTCTCATTAATGCTTAATTACATACATTAAGTAGAATGTGGACTTAGAACACATAATTAAGAGAAATGTTTGTGGAAAACATTTTAATAATCCTCTTGATAAATTAAAAATATTTTGTGAAGGCTTTCAATGTGTATGTGAGTTAAGAAAATGTTGTAAAATGTCAAGAATAGTTTGGTGAGGGTTAGTGCTTTGGTTGAGTTTGGATGTGTTTTACAAGATGCTCAATGGCACTTCATCAGGAGATCAACGTTGCTATTATGCAACCCACGTTGAAGTGGACTACAATGGCGATACATCAATGGTGCCATTGTTGCCTCATATTAACCATAGTTAATGGCAGATTTTTAGCTATAACAACTATTTCTCAATAGGAAAATGAGTTTAATCCTTTATATCATTCCGCATCAATTTCTAATGTCTAGTTTTGGTCTTACACCTATAAATAGGTTATTTTGTATTAGTTTTTATCATCCAAGAGAAATAAATCATTCAAGTGTTTTTAAGCATTGAAAGGCATTTGTTAAGAAATGCTAATTAAGTTTTAGTGATTAAATTTTGTGCACATGTTTTCACATTCATATCAAAGGTTTTTGGATCCTCTAAATGCATTAATTTAAACTTGATTGAGATTCTTTCAAGTATATTTTTTAATTGATAATATACTTGAGAGGAAAGGTTATCCTTAAGCCATAAAAGGATTGAAAAGGTTATACTTAAACCTTGGAAAAAGGATTTTGTAATTTCTAACATTGTACATGTGTTGATTAATAGTGAAAAATCTCAACAAAGTTTGTTAGGAATTAGATGTAGGATAATGTGGACATTGAACAAAGATAAACTCATTTATCTTTCTTCTTCATTGTACTTTTTTACATTAATGTCTTTATTTATAAGTTGTGTTTATTGTTGTTTTAATTTATTATTTGTGTTTATTTTTTCCAAAAAAGTTTATTTTATTATTTTTTTAATACACAAGTTATTTATTCATCAACTTGTATGTATTAGAATCGTATTTCAAAATCACATAAGCTGCATATTATGTTTTATCTACTTCTAAAAAAGTGATTAAATATTAAGTGAAATTAGGAGTTCATCTTAAAAAATTTTAAACCTCCTAATTCACCTCTCTAAATGTCTAATAGGACTAATAATTTATATCAATGCATCATTCTCACTTAGTTAAAATTCTAGCTAATATTTTAGGAAAGATCAATATGGCACATGTGATGAACACAAATGCTTCCTTCACTGGCCTAGAATGAGAAAAAAAAACATAAATTGGACTTCTATTTTGATTGAAAAAATTAACTTCATTGGAAGACTAGGATAAGATGCTTTTTATGGATGATAACATAGATTTATGGACGATGGTGTCATGAAAAGCTTCTATGCCTTCTAAACTTGTAGGAAATGAACTAGTGCCTAAGATTAAAGATGATTGGGATAAGGAAGATAAGAAATTGGCATCCCTTAATAATAAAGCATGCACCTTTTGTATTGTACCTTAAACATGAATAAATATAATAAGGTATCTATGTCAAATTTTCTTATGAGATTTGGCATACCTTAGAAATTACTCATGAGGGCATAAACTAAGGTAAAAAAAAAAGAAGTTAGTATGTTGACCCATCAATATGAGCTTTTCCATATGTTGCATGATGAATCAATTTTTTATATATATGCTCATTTTGTGAATATTATAAATGATTTAAAGGGTCTAGGTAAGGCCTACGTAAATGTTGAGTTTGTTAGGAAGATCTTTTAGTGTTGCCCAATTCATGGGAAGCTAAAGTTACCACAATTTAAGAAGTGAAGGACCTTAATGTTCTTCTCCTTAACAAAATTATTATCTCACTTATAACATATAAGATAAGGTTGAAGGAGACGTAAGAAGAGGAATCTGTGCCCAAAATAAGAAGATAGCATTAAAGGCAACATATAAGGAGGAAAGAAAAAATAAAGAACCCTCGTGTGGAAGTGAAGATGAAGAACTCACTATCATTACAAGGAGTCTAAAGAAACTAATGAGGAAGGCATCCACATGTAGATGGGAAGGTAAATTCTTTTCTAAACATAAATTAGATAATGTAACTTGCTTTGATTATGGTGAAAAAGGTCACTTGAGATTGCATTGTCCATGCCTCTAAAAAGAAGAGAAGAAATAGAAGAAGGAGAAGAAAGAAAAGGAAGAATCAAAGAAGAAGAAAACATTGAAAGCCATATGGACAAAATCAAGCAATTTCAAAAAAGAAGAAATGGACTATGTGTACTTTTTGACACACATGGAGATATTCTCTCACCACTTTTATAATAGGAATAATGAATATGATGTTAAGTATACTTATTATAGAAGAATTGCCTATGAAGGAAAAAGAAATACATACTACACATAAGAAATCTCTAAATAAGTTAGATGAGAGTAGATTAAAGAAGAAAAGACTTAGGCAATAACTAAAATCAATAAATGAGGATAACAATGGCCTAGTGAATGAGAATGTTTCATTAAAGAAAGAAATTTAATCCTTTAAAGAATCTCTTACCATGTTTATTTAGGGAAATGAGAAATTAGAAATCACGTGAGGAGTTTAAAAGTTAGTCAATGACAAACATGGTTTAGGACATTTTATTGATAATGGGCTATTATCTAGTAAGACAATTTTCTTTAAGGGAAACAAATTAGAATACGAGTCCTTGCTAAGACATTTGTATAATATTCATCATCTAGTAGACAACAATATAGGCCAAGACATGATGTTTTTATGTATAAGCAAAGGACAAGACTGAAGAGATTGCCTTAACATAGTTTTAATGATAGGAGAACATTCACTTAACCTAGAAACGGCTTTCAATCAGTGTCCTATAATGGTTTTAGGCCTAAAAAAGTAACTATAGAAATGCATATAGGCCTCAAGCACCTTTATTTTGCATATATTGCTATGATTATGGATATTTAGCTCATCTATATGCTTTTCTTGCTTTTTAGGTCACTAAAAAGAGCAACAAATGTTACATAGATAGTTGTTATTCAGGACATAAGACAAGTGATCCTTTACAGTTCATTTCTTTTTGGAGTAAGGATGGTGGATTTGTTAATTTTAGAAACAATACAAAAGGTAAGGAAATTGGCATTGGAAAGGATGGTAAGGATAAGTTTTCTTTGATTGGTAATGTTTCACTTGTTGATGAATTAAAATCTAATCTTCATAGTCAATTATATGATAAGGATTATAAAGTGTGATTCAAAGGAAATAAATGTATTGTTTAGAATGTTAGTTATGGTAGTATTGTCTTCTTCGAAAAAAGAGAAGGTAATATTTATATTGTTGATGTGGATGAAGTTACTAACATTGAAAATAAGTGCTTAGTTTCTTTAATTGAATGTACATATATTTGGCATAGATGGCATAGACATATAAGCATGGATCTTGTACTATAACTCAATTCTAAACAATTCATCAATGGGCTTCCAAACATGATATATGAAAAGGACAAGGTTTATAGAGCATGCCAAATAGCAACATAATTAAGCAGTTCTTTTCCAAGTAAAAAAATTGATAAGATCCTTTAAACCCCTTGAATTTATTTATATGGATTTATCTAGTCCTAGCTAGTTTAGGTGGTAAGTCTTATGTAATTGTTATTATTGATGACTTTAGTATATTTACATAGGTTTTTCTTCTTAGTACAAAAGATTAATGTTTTAAATCATTTGTTAAATTTGCTAAGAACATTCAAAATGAAAAAGACTTGTCTGTTACATCTATTAGGAGTTATCATTAGGTAAGACTTCATAAGAAATGGCTAGGATAATGATTAATGAATATGAATTGCCTAGGTATTTTTTAGTCGAAGCAATTACATGTGCATGCCATATCATTAATAAGGTAAACATTAGGTATAAAATAGATTTTAAGAAACCATATAAACTTTGAAGAGGTAAGAAACCAAAGATTAGTCATGTTAGGGTTTTTAGGTACAAGTGTTACTGCTGGCCCTAAACGACACCTAAGAAGGGGGTAAATTAGGTTCGTAAACTTTTAAAGCAAATATAAAAAACAAAGAAACAATAATTTGCGAAAATTAAGTACATAAAAATTAAACAAATAATATGAAGAGTATTTGAAATTATTGAATATATAATAAGAAATACAAACTTGAAAAATGTAACAACTTACAAATCCTTTTTGACTCAAGGATAACCAACTATTCTTTTTCAAGGCTCAAGAATAACCTTTAGACACGTTCTTTTTATAGGCTCAAAAATAACCTCGAAATACTCCTTTTTAAAGGATCAAGAATAACCTCAAAATCACAAAGAATTTTTTCACTAGTAAAGAGAACACAAATCTCACACAAACTTGGTAATCAAATCACTCTTAAATATGTATACACCTTAAATTCTCAAGACTCTTGATCAGACTTGTTAAGCTCATAACTTTTTTAATAATTCTGTTTCACTTCACTGCTATTTATATTGTCAAACACTATAAACTATCTGTTTCTGAATTTATTTCTTTTAACTGTTAGACAACTCTTGTTACCATTGTATATATTTTCTATCTGTTGGACAAATCTTCTATTTATTGTGTAATGTGACTATTTCGCTCTGTTCAGACAACCGATAGGCCATGTCCGATCGACTAATCTTCAAAACTTGTTCATTTAGTCAACCGATAGCCAATGTTAGGTTGATTGTTCTTCATTCAGTCAGCAAATCTCCTCAAGATGTTCATTCGAGCGGTCGACCAACCTTCGAGCTTCAGCAAAGGAATACATAATTGGTTAATTAAACCTCTTCTTCTTCAACATACTTATCTTTAAACACACTTAAACAAAAATATTAGTTGAAGCGGTGTTTTGTCATCATCAAAATCAGATGGAATCTCCCTTGGTTCCACAATCTCCTTCCTTTTGTTGTTGACAAAACCAAACAGTTTAAACAACACAATCGATTTAATTAAACAAGAATTCAAGAACAACTCCCCCTAAAAACATACATACTCTCTTAAAAACATACATACATACTTCTCCCCCTTTTTGGAATCAACATAAAAGGTGTAAATAATCAAAGAGATAGATCATCAATCACACCAATTTCTCTTTTGATAGTACAAAAATGATCTTCACACAATGGTTTAGTAACGATATCTGCTAATTGATGCAATGTGTCAACAAATTCAAGTTCAGTATCGCCATTTTACACATGATCTCAAATAAAATGATAGGGAATTTCTATATACTTAGTCTGAGAATGCTATATAGGATTTTTAGTCAAACAAATCATACTTATATTGTTACACCAAATAGGAATTCGAACAAGATGCAAACCATAATCTCTAAGTTGTTGTCTAAGCCATAATACTTGAGTGCAACAACTATCGGTGGCAACATACTCAGATTTCGGTGTAAACAATGCAACATAATTTTGTTTTCTACAAAATCATGAAACTAATGCATTTTCTAAAAAATGCCATGCATCGGATGTATTTTTTCTATCCAAAAAACTACCTGCATAGTCAGCATAAGAATATCCAACCAAGTCTAAACATGCAATTTTAGAATACAATAGTCCTAAATTCAAAGTACCACACAAATATCTTAAAATTCATTTAATGGCTAACAAATGTGATTCTTTAGGAGAAGATTGAAAAAGTGCACACAAACAAACATTAAACATAATATCTGGATGACTAACACTTAAATATAGTAAATTTTCAATCATACCTCGAAAGAGTTTGACATCTACCTCTTTTCCATGTTCATCCTTATTTAACTTAGTAGATCTGCTCATAGGAGTGCTTAAGGGCTTTGATTGATCCATGCCAAAATGCTTTGGAAGCTCTTATGTATACTTTGATTGACTTATGAAAATGCCATCCTTCATTTGCTTAATTTGGAGTTCGAGGAAGAAATTCAATTCTCCCATCATGATCATTTCGGACTCCCTACTCATACACTTAGCAAAATCCTCACATAAACGTTTATTAGTAGAACCAAAAATAATATCATCAACATATATTTGGACAACCAACAAATCATTTTGATCCATCTTAATAAATAATGTAGTATCTACTTGTTGAGTGTGTATGTCATGGTAAAAACAAACTACTATAAGTTTTACGTTCAAAACCGCAAGTATACAGGTCGTACTTGTAGTAAAGAACGGTTATCGATCCCATGAGGATTGATATTTAGACACCCTATTAATCTGACTTACACTTTATTTAATAAATCCAATTAAACAAATAAAATAATTATTAAAAAACAAATAAATGAGATAGACGCAGATAGATTTTGGAGCAGGAGTGAGCAACACAACCAATCACAAACACAGCAAACAAAAATTTTGGAGAAAAACACAAGCTTTAAGGATAGGATTTGTCGTTATCCTTATTTATTTCCCTTTGGTTAATTAATCTAATTTATATTTAGCCCAAGATTTCCTAATATTTTAGCTACCC
>JAOXYD010119764.1:0-11235 GCA_028565735.1 Pinacopodium congolense | reverse complement strand
TCCTCGTGGGATCGATAACCGTTCTTTACTACAAGTACGACCCGTATACTTGCGGTTTTGAGCGTAAAACTCGTAGTAGTTTGTATTTTACGAATTACTCTCAACACCTACTACATAGTAGGTTAGTTAGGTATTTTATTATTTCGGGGTCCGCAACATACTCCTTTTACTAACCTACCCAAAATTTTGAATACGTGTTATATTTGGTGTTTTTAACACATTAGGGCATATATAACAACACAGAACCCTAAAACTCATCAACAATAAGAAGAATTATTCTAGAGCTTACCCTCTACACTAAGTAACTGGTTTTTAAAGTTATAAGGGGAAGAAATCAAGATTAGTCATTAAAACTTCAAGGGTTCACAAATTTTCCAAATTTTTCTAGCCCAAGAAGTGAAGTAAAGAGTTCAAACTTATCTTTATTTCTTTTCTTTTTTCTTGATCATGTTCTGTTTTATGGAAAATATGGTTTTTCTTGTTATTATGTTCTTTATGAATTGGTGAACACATTTTAGGAATTACTCTTTGAACTATTTGTGAACTCTTACTTATTGATTCAATAAAATAAATGTTTGTAGTATTTATTACACTTATACCTTATAATAAACCGAGAGAGTAAGCTTGGAAATATATGTTGAGTGTACAGCAGGAGTTGAAATTCAATAAACACCCATAAATATCAATTTTATTCCTTGATATAATAGAGATTACAATTGGTTAATAGATTGCCTATATGATTACTTCATATCTAGTTAAATTTCTAGGAAATGCTTTGTAGAACGAGAGATTGCAAGGTTAATCCTATGTTATTTTGCTAGGAAAGCTTAGCTACACCTTAAGAGAGGTTGACTAAAACATTAGGAAATCTTAGGCCAAGAATAAATTGAATCAATAAAATAAGACGTAAAAAATCAGGGATAAGTGTGATTCCTAATCTTTAACTTGATTTCGAAAGTTACTTCACATTAATTCTCAATTTCAAAAACTATTTTTCTTATTTTATTTTTAATTTTTATTACTTGTATTTGGGCCTTAAACAAAATTTAACTTGAATTGAGTGGTGACTCAACCTAATTTTGTGGGATGATACCTACTTATACTACAAGTTACAACTCGTGCACTTGCTGTATTTAACGTAAAACGAGTTTTTGATACAAAAAGTAACTGACACCAATATATTATTAATATCACTACACTTTCCTTGGCAATGCCACAAAAAACTCATTTCGGGATGGATTAGTCTAAATTATCCCTAAGTAATTTTCAAATTAAATAACTAAAGCGTACTTTCTTAAATCAAATTTCAGACCAACAATTTCAACAAGTATACTGATCAACAAGTAATAAGGTGAAACTTAAATTAAGTGATTAGTCCTCTATTTAATCATCTTACATCTTAATCTTAAGTGACTAACTTAAAGCAAGATTTCTAAATATATATTACAATCTAATTATATGTTAAGAACTCAATAAATACATTAATCAATGAATCTTTAAAAAGAAATAAATTAAAACATCATAGATATCCAAAAAAAATCAAATCCAATCCATAACAATATGTTCTTGAATATATATCAATAAAGAGAATGAAACGAGTTATTAAAATGGTTTAGATTGTACCAAATAATGATCCAAAGTAATACAAAGCCTTCGATCACCTTAACAAACTCTTGAAAATCCTTTAAAAAATACTTGAAATGACAAAGAACAAAGCTAGAAAAGAAAGTAGAAAAGGAAACTTAACCTTGAGAAAGAAAGAAGAAAAAACTAAGACTAAAATAGATTTCTCTACCTAAATCTATGTGAAATTTATGCAAAAATGAGTTCTCTGCCTTCATATATGTCTTAGCTACAAGTTGCAAATTAGTATAGCAAGTTACAATCAATTGAGAGGAGGGGCCAATTGGAAAGAGTTCGATAGGTACCTATGTAATACATAAATGTGAGTTAAACTGTGTTGTTGTACTCCCACCGTTTAAGTTCTCAGTTGAATCAAAATGGCAGTTCTTGATAGTTAAACAGGAGTGCAAAATATCCACCTTTTACTCTTGATTTTCGAATTTTTAGTAAATTTTTTCTGATTTTCTCCATATTAAGCTGCAATCAGCAATGTACATCAATCCAAAAGATAATTAATCATTTAAACATCTAATTGCAACAACTGTATATTAAATCATAATTAGATTCACATGAAAAATCATTAAACTCATAGCCTAGTAGGAGAACATGCCTAAGTACGCCAAATTCCTTAGGGACATCTTAATAAACAAGTGAACTTGGGAGGATAAGCAAACGATGTTGTTAACTAAGAGCTGCAACTCCATCATTTTCAATCACATGCCCTCTAAATTAAAACATTTAGGGAGTTTAACTATTTCTTATGTAGTTGGTAATCATGAATTTTCTAAATGTTATATGACTTAGAGGTTAGCACTAATTTGATGCTTTTGTCGCTTTTAGGAAATTAGTGTTAGGAGACATGAAGCCAATATTTATGCTCATGTAGTTGGTAGATCAATCAATTATAAAGCCAATTAAAGTAATGGAGGATGTGTGTATCAAAGTGGACAACTTTATCATTCTAGTAGATTTTTCTATGCTATATTTTGAAAAAGATTGGATTTATCTATTAATTCTTGGGTGGCCATTTATGAATAATAGAAGAGCATTAATTGATATGCATAATGGAAATTTAGATCTTAGGATTGATGATGAGTAGGTGGAGTGTTGCGTTTCGTAAGTGACTTATAAACATTTAACGAAGTTAAAACGATTTTACTTTGAAAACCAACAAAATTTAGGAAAGTGCACCTATTGTAAAACTAATACAATAGAGTAAATTGAAGACTCCAAATGTCGATCCCACAAGGAAAATGGCTTAATTACTAGGTTAATTACATTAAAATTATTTAGGAAAATCCAAACAATTTGATTACAAACTTGAAAATTGATAAACTAGTCTAACTTGGCTTAAACATATTGAAAATGATTTTAAATTGCCTTTGAAATTTTCTAAAAATTACAAATGTGTAAATTAAGTAAGGATTAGATTATTGATGATTTAATTGAGCTTTAAAAACATTTAAGGGCTACTTAAATTTCCTTCACAAAATCAAAACAAATTTATGGTTAAAACTTTGCTTTTTCTCCATTAAATCTTATTTAAAGTTTGGTTATGCTTCAAATCAAGTAAATGGTCTTTAATTTTAAGATGGGTTCTAGAAATTTAATCTTAGATCTCTAACTCTCATAAAAAAAGCTAGGTTTGGTCATAAAAGGATTAATTCATGTTTTTTATTGATTTTTCTAACAATTTAAGATGATTTCTCAAACTTAACTTGTCTTAAAATATAATCCTAGGTGGCCAACCCAAAATCAAATCTTTTAAGTCTTCAATAAAAAAAAATCAGACCCTATAAAATGTCTTAAAGCTTTCTTAAATCATAAAAACATCAATCCTCAGCAATAAAAATGATTTATTCACATATATTGATAAAAACATATATGATATACATTTTACACCACATGCTTTGATAAATCTATAAAAACAAGCTGAACTAATAATTTATAGTTTACAAAACAGGTGTGTAGGATTTCTGGACTCATCTTATAACTGCTAACTTGATCTAAAAGGCAGCACAATATCTTAATCAATTGAAACTTGCAAAAAAATCAAAGAACATACAAGGTTATAAACATAAATATAAGTTCTTTGATTAATCACAAAAGAAGAGCATAGTAACAAGTAATTTGAGTTAGAAATCCCATGAATGTGAGTTATAAACTCATAAATATGTCTTAAAACCAAGCTCACATGCTTTACAACTCAGAAAATACACTCAATTTTGAATACCAAGACTTTGAAGCTAAAGACTAAGTGAAAATACTATGTAGAGAGAAGGAAGAATTATTTTCTCTTGTGGTAGATCTATATTCTCTCCATTAATCAATGTTATCTATATGTGCTTGGCTCTTTGTAGGACCTTAGAACCCCCATTTGGTGGCAGCAGACAAAGGAATTAATTGGAGACACGCCATAACTGCCATCTTCGAGATTTGAAGTGGATATTATTGATTGATGCATTCAATGGCACCCTGTTGAACTATAATGGCACCCTAATAAACCACCGTTAATGAACACATATTGACTACTTAAACGGTACATTGTTCTTCCATAAACGTGACCTCGGTAGGGTGACGTTTATGGACTGAAATAGGGTGATTTCTTTTAATTTTTGCTTCAATCTTCATCTTCAAGCTCCATCCTGTAAAGTAAACATAATAATATATAAATTGAACAATTTAACACTAAATTAGGGGTCATAATTCAACAAATTATCAATTAAAATGCAGTTAATTTGACTCCTAACAATTCCCCTAGCCATAAGCAATTGCTTGTCAACACGTTAATTAATTCATCATCAATTTCATAATAGGATATAAGTATAGGAAAAATAAATTCACAATTAATAACTCAATTATTGAAAATACTTTCTTTATCATTAAAAAATATTGACACATGGAAACATCATAAAATTAATGAATCATGTCAAATTGGAAATGTATTAAATCATTTCATTCTTTTTCAAGCTTTAACCTAAATCTAAAAATCAATTCCACATGTAAAAGGAAAATAAATTAAGTTTTTAATGCATCATCTTTTTGACACTTCTACATTCTCGAAGTAATTTAAAGCACAAATTAATTAATCACATAATTAATTAAATTCGTAAGTAGTATAGTTGAGAAGTCACTTCAGTCTTTTTTTGTAAAGGTGAACATTTTGTCATGAACAACTCCCATTTACTCAACTGTGTCACAGTAGCTCAGCCAACTATTAGTCCCACTTATAACTTCAAATCTTATAAATATATTTATTACTTTCTTTTTTTCTTTTTTTCTTTTTTTTCTTTTTCTTCTTTTCTCTCTTTTTTATTTTTTATTTTTATATATACATATATAAAATGCAAAATTAGAGGAGTGGATTCTACTTACTTATTTAACTAATTAACTAATTAATGTTAAATTTTAATAATTTTTTCTTTTTGAGGTTAACTCTAGATCTTTTTCTTTTTTTTAAATTATAAAAATACCTTAAATGAAGTTATAAAATTACTCAGAAAGTTACATTTTATATGTGGAATATCATTTTAATCATTAGATATTATTAATCCAAATTATGAAATGATTTAAAGGTATTTAATCATTAATAGTTAAAATTAATCATATAACATTTGAAATTGTAAAAATAATTGAATTCAAACAAAATCATAGATAATAAGAAGGATCAAAATTGAAAAAAATGTTCTACTATTTATAAACTATGATGAAATTGATGATAAATTAAATTACTATTAAACAAATAACACTCATATGAATAAATAAACCAATATGAGGTTATCCCTCCCCCGCACTTAATATAAACATTGTCCTTAATGTTTAATATAGAAAGTGAAAACATAATGTAGGAGAGTAAGGAAAGAAATACAACCATGTGATATAGACTTGAAGATCCATTGGTGTAATGGAATGGATGTGCAGGGACTTAAATCATCAAAAAAAAAACATAAATAAATAGCTAAAAGATGCTCCACTCATATAAATATGGAAGTTAAATACATCAAGGAGTTAAAATATAATAAAAGCAGTCATCAGATCTGACAGAAACATAACAACAACCTACACTATTAAAGGGAAACCTACACTACGAAACTAAAACTGAAATAACTGTATGAATAATCAAAGGAACTAAAAGGAAGGATCATCAGCATTAAACTAAGAACACTGATAATCCACAAGGCTCCGTACTCATGTAGTTAAATCATCAAGATGATGCTGAACACTATTAAACCGAGCATCAATGGCGCCCCGAAAAACAGATAGCTCAAAAAGTAAGGCAATGCGAAACTCATATTGCTCATAAATGAGGCGACCTTCCATGTTAATCATATATTGAATGCATCATAGCAACTTAAGGATCATTAGAAGATTATGGTTGGGTTACAGCAGATGAAACACATCCCGGACGAGGAACACTTTGAGTGGAGTCAAATAAGGCCTCACCTATCTCCTCGTCAAGTGCCTCAGGTGCTAGAGCATCTGCAAGTGCCTCATGTGCACCTTTCTTGATCCATTTCCCTCTATGGAAAACAAAGTTCCATTGCTTAAGAAGGGTAGCATTAGTCACTGTCTTAGAAGACCAATCTACAATCTCCTCTGAATCCTAAGGAATGCCAGCATCCTTAAATATCCTCGCCAATAAGTAAGGGAAGCTGAAATTCTTGGTAGCCCTCTTTAACTTAACAACATCCTACATACCAAGAATAATGAAGCCAGATAGTTTCTTATGCAACAGATAAATATAAAATAAGTGCATCTCATTCAACCTACTAGCTCAAGGCATAACATTAGAACTAAGCATAACAATTATACTATGCTCACGAACTCCTAGGTTAGTAGTGATATATCATATAATGTTCCTAGTCAAAGCTAACGCCTCTCTAGTAGTAAGAATGGAAAAAGAAGGATTTGTAAAGATCAAATCATCATGCAACAAATCCTTAGACTTAATATAGACATCTCCGTTATCTAATATGCCTAATAATGTAGAAATAGAACCACGAGTGATAAGGATAGGAATATCTCACATTGAAGACCATACGTATTGGAATCAGCCTTTCCCTCAATATTTGTATAGAACTCGTGAATTAAGTTAGGATAAAAAGGACCTGAGAAAGTCACAACTATCTCCTAACTGATGCTTATAAATGCGCTTGAGAGATTAAACTGAGCCTCAAGATCTGGATGAATTGGATGCTCTACAATGAACTCATTGGTACGATGTGACTGATGCCAATTAAAATTGTCCAAACTTCAGAACTTTGATGGATCATACACCAATCTCTTTCTCGGTGGTGCCATTGGATTAAAAACCATTTAACAAACACACCGAAATAAGTTAGAAAATTCAAAGAAAAAAAAAATTGAAAAATTTTCTGAAAATTCCCCAAATTTTTTTGAAAATTCTAAAAATCAATCGTGAAGTTAAGCTGCAAAATTGGTATCAATGTAAAGCTAATGAAATTATGAACATAATGATACCAAATTCCTATTAAATGGAGGCTTATATCAAGATAAAATTGAAAAAAAAATACCTAGATATATGAATAGGGATTTAAATAGTTCAAAATACATTCTGAAAAATTTGTTGATTTTTAAAACGATTTGAGGACATAATGTTGTAAATGATTGAAAATGCGACGAATGGTCACTAAGATCACTCAATTTGGTAAAAAATGAGGAAGTTATGGAGATTTGAAGATTAAAGGGAAAAGGGGAGGTGGAAGAGAGACGCTGTAATCATCTGCGAAACACCAGCGTTTTATAACTTCTATGACAATCAACAGTGCCTTATTCTTCAATCAATGGAATCGTTGATAGATGAACAGGGTGCCATTAAAGCTCCAGAAACATACTGAATAATGGCCCCCTCTCACCAATCAACATGACCCTAGTAGGGTGTCATTGATGGTCTACTTGAAGTATAATTTGATCATTTTCCTAACAAATTTCTAAATAAAACCTCCTAAATTCAAGTCCTATTCACATGGATTGATAATGCATCAATTTTCTTCAGATTTCAGCCTAAAAACACTATTAAATCCAAATTAAACACACTAAACTATTGATAAACTAAGGAAAACACATCAAATTTAATTCAAACACACTTAAAAGGCTTCAATACATTATTTAAAAGATCCTAAAAAACAAAATAAAATAAAACCACACATAATTACCTAACTAACTTGGAGAACTCCTCGTTTAATGAGAATTAAATAGTGAAAGAGTCTAAGAAGACTCCTTAACTAAACTAGGAAAGTACATCTTCACTCTTTTCCCATTAACCTTGAAAGATGAGTGACCATTAGTAGCTTCGATTGTTCCAAATGGATAAACCTTGATCACTTCATAAAGGATTATCCATCTTGACCTTAACTTGCCTAGAAACAACTTCAATATCGAATTATATACCAAGACCTTATCACCAACTTTAAATTCTCTCTGAATGATATGCTTATCATGCCACCTCTTGATTTGTTCCTTATATAATTTTGAGTTATCATAAGCTTCGAGACAAAACTCATCCATCTTATTTGCAAAAGCCTTTCTTCTCTAACCTTCTTTGAGTCAAAATTCAAAAAATGGATAGCCCAATAGGCACGATATTCTAACTCAATAGGAAAATGACAAACCTTACCATACAACAACTTATAAGGAGACATTCCAATGGGTGTATTATAGGCAGTTTGATATGCCCACTGTGCATTATCCAACCTCACTAGCCAATCTTTTCTTAAAGAGCTAATGGTCTTTTCCAAAATTTTCTTGATTTCTCGATTGGATATTTCAACCTGACCGCTACTTTGAGGATGATAAGATGTAGCTATCTCATGTGTAACACCATACTTAGATAAGAGGGACTCGAATTACTTATTACAAAAGTGTGTTCCCCTATCACTAATAATAGTTCTAGGTGTCCCAAATTCTTCTTAAGAAAGAGAACTACACCTTTTGCATCATTCTTTAGAAGAGAAACTGCTTTAACCTATATACTTACATAATTAACAACCACTAAGATGTATTAGTTTGAGTATGAAGAAGGAAAAAGTCCCATGAAGTCAATACACCAAACATAAAAAAATTTTGCACATCAAAATGTTATTCAATGGCATCTTATGTCTCCTAGAAATATTTTCTATCCTTTCACAATTGTCACAAGACTTCACATAATGAAATGCATCCTCAAATAGTGTACGCCAATAGAAACAACACTCCAACACTTTATGTGCAGTTTTAGTAGGGCCAAAGTGTTCTCTAGTCTGCATTGAATGATAATGACTTAGAATTAAAGGCACTTCTTCAGCAGGAACACATCTTTTTATTATTCCATCTGCATATATCTGATAAAGAAAAGGATTGTACCAAAGATAACACTTAACCTCATAAAAGAACTTCTTCTTTTATTGGTACGAGAAGTCAGGTGGGATCACATTACCAACCAAATAATTCACTATATCCATATACCATGGTAAGATAAGCATGGCCAGTAAATTTTCTTTAGGAATACATCTCCATTATGTCTTGACTTTCTCCTTTATCCATCACTTCTTCATTCAGACGAGATAAGTGATCCACCATAAAATTTTCTTTACCTTTCTTATCTCTAGTTTTGATATTGAACTCTTGTGAAAGAAGAATCCATTAAATTAATTGTGGCTTGGCATCCGATTTGATTATGAGGTACTTCAATGTAGAATGGTTCATATAGACTATCACTTTTGAAAAAAACCAAATAGGATCGAAACTTGTCAATCGCAAACACCATAGCTAACATCTTCTTCTCAGTTGTGGTTAATTCTTTTGAGCATCATTTAATGTGTGACTTACATAATAGATTGGATGAAAAAGCTTTCCATGCCTTTGTCCAAGTGCTGCACCATTTGCAAAATCACTCGCATCGCAAATCAACTCAAAAGGAAGAGACCAATTAGGTGATACCAAAATAGGTTCACCCATGAGCTTTTCCATTAACAATTGAAAATAACGCATACATTTATCATTCAAGTTAAACATCATGTCCTTGATCAAAAGCTCAATAGTTGGCTTTGCTATCATGGAAAAATCCTTGATAAATCACCTATAGAATCTAGTATGTCAAAGAAAACTCTAAATTTTTTGAACTAAATAAGGTGGAGGAAGTTGAGCAATTACTTATACTTTAGCTGGATCTACTTCAATGCCCTTACTTGAAACCTTATGACCTAAAACTATTCACTCTTGCACCATGAAATGGCGTTTTTCCCAATTCAAAACTAATTGATTTCTTCATATCTCCTTAACACTTTCTATATATTCTCTAAACATACATTGAAGGATGTACCAAATATAAAAAAATCATCTATGAATACTTCAATGTAAGACTTAATCATATCTATAAAAATTGCTATCATACAGTGTTAAAAAGTAGCAGGGGCATTACATAAGCTAAAAGGTATGCGTCGATATGCAAAGATGCCATATAGATTTCTAAATGTTATCTTTTCCTAGTCCTTAGGGGCAACAGGAAATTGAAAGTAGCCACTGTATCCATCTAGGACACAATGAAAACTATGCCCAACTAACCTTTTAATGACTTCATTAATGAAGGGTAAAGGAAAGTGATCGTTTCTTATGGTGTCATTCAATTTACGATAATCAATATACGTACACCAACTAGTGACTTTCCTTGTGGCAATAAGTTCATCTTGCTCATTCTTAATGACAATAGTTCCTCCTTTATTTGGCACCACTTGAACTGGACTAACCCACGTGGAGTTAGATATGGGAAAGATAATGCCATCATCAAGAAGTTTAACTACTTCATTCTTTATCACTTCCTTCATGTTTAGATTCAGTCTACGCTGAGGTTAGACCAAAGGTTTTCTTTCTTCTTCCATAAATATTCGATGCATACAAATGGAAGGACTTAATCTATAATATCTGCTAAGTTCTAACCTATAGCATTTTGATTCTCTCTAAGAACTCTTAACAATCTCTTCTCTATTATATCATTTAATGATGACGAAATAATTAGCTAACTGTGAGGTCACAAAAATGTGAACTTTAAATTCGATGGGAGAAACTTTAATTTAAGAGTTGGAGGCTCCTTAATTGATGGCCTTGGAAGGGATTGCATTGGCCTATCCAAAGGCTCAAACCTTTTAGATTGAATCCAAATCAATATATCTTTTCCAACTTTTAACTTTTCCACAACTTCTTTAACTTCCTCTTCCTTGTCTTCTTCATAACATGAATGGGCTAAAGCCTTTCGCAATGAATCTGAACAAAGATACTTAGATGAATCACTTAGAGTATTATGAACATCTATGATGTTTAATGAATCTAGGGTGGAAGGATGCCTCATTTCTCGAAAAACATTGAACTCAATCTCTTCATCTTAAAATTAGAGAATGAGCTTTCCTTCATGTACATCAATCACTACCCTGGCAGTAGCCATGAATGGTCTTCCTTAAATTATATGCACTGTACTTTCCTCTACCATATCCAAAACCAAGAAATCAACAGGGAAAATGAATTTATCAACCTTTACCAAAACATCCTCGATGATTCCTCTTGGATAGGTAACTGATCTATCTTCCAATTGCAATGAAATAGTAGTGGGTTTAGGTTTTT
>JAOXYD010119753.1:0-11235 GCA_028565735.1 Pinacopodium congolense | reverse complement strand
TAATGACTAGATCATTATTTAAAGATTTGTCTCATGTAGCTTTTATCTCTTATATAGGGCCTAAAGTCAGAGATAAAGCTTTTAATGATAAAAGTTATATCTTGGCCATGAATAAAGAGTTGAATCAATTTAAAAGGAAACAAGTTTGGATATTAGTACTTAAGCTTAATGATAATCAAATTATTGGTATTAAATGTGTGTTTAAAAACAAGCTTGATGAGTTAGGTAACATTGAGAGAAATAAGGATAGATTAGTATCTATTGATTATAATAAAAAAGAAGAAGCTGATTATAGGGAGACTTTTGCACCCATAGCTAGATTGGAGGCTATTAGGTTACTTTTTCCATTTGTATATTATATGGATTTTAAGCTTTATCACATTAATGTTAAAAATGTTTTTTATAATGGTTATCCAATAAGAGGTTTATGTTGAGCAACCATCTATTTTGAAAACTATGATGTACCAAACCATGTTTACAAGATTTCAAAAGCATTATATGGTTTTAAAAAAGCTCTTATAGCATGGCATGAGAAGTAGAGTACATTATTAATACAAAATAATTTTTCAAAAGTTAAGGTGGATACTAGCCTCCTTATTAAGAAAGAGAATGATGATATCTTAATTATGCAAATTTATATTGATAACATTATTTTTAGAGCTACCAATGAGAGGTTGTGTAAAGAATTTTCAAAGTGTATAAGTAAAGAGTTTGGGATGAGTATGATAGGAGAGTTTAATTTCTTCCTTGCCTTGCTACTGAAGCAAATGAAAGACAGAATTTTCATTAATCAAGCCAAATATACAAAGGAATTGCTAAAGTGGTTTTGAATGGATCAAGTAGAACCATTAGAACCCCTATGAGTGTTACTATAAAGTTAAATAAGGATAAAGATGGAAAACCTATAGATCCTAAGTTGTATAAAAGCATGATAAGTAGTTTGCTATATCTTACTATTAGTAGACCAGATATCATACTTAGTGTTTAATTGTATGCTACGTTCCAATCAAAGAGTCCCATCTTTTAGCCGCTAAGAGAATTTTGAGGTATTCGTACAGCACATCCTAGGAATGAATATATAGATGTAGTTGACTATTCCAATGTGGATTATGCTTGTAGTCTTTTAGATAGATATAGTACATCTAACACTTGTCAATTTCTAGGAAATGCATTAGGGTGGTTTAGTATGAAACAAAATTTAGTAGCTTTACCAATGGTTGAAGTGGAGTATGTAGCAATTGGTAATTGTTGTGTACAAGTCCTTTGGTTTAGGTAACAATTTAGAGATTATGGCATTAAGGTTGCTAAGATCCCTATTAAGTATGGTAGCAGTAGTGCTATATGTCTAACCAATAACCCAATTCAGTATTTAAAGACTAAGAACATTAGTATTAGATATCATTTCATAGGAGATTATATACAAAATAGTGATACAGAATTGGAGTATATTGACTCACAATACCAATTGGTTGATATCTTCACTAAAAAAAATTGAATAAGGATAGATTTTGTATTATTAGGAGAGAGTAAGGCATGATTGATGGTAGGTCTATATAAACTTTGTGTATTTATCTATGGTTTTTAAACTTTGATTTATATTTATGTATGATTTTTCAATCTTGATTTATGTTTATGCATGATTCTCAACTTTGACATCTTTGAAAATTTGGTGTTTTATGCATATTTTTCAATTTTGATATGATTTCCTCCATAAAATTTATTTTTATAATAATTAACATCTTTTTCATCTTTTTGTAACTTTTTGATGATGTTAAAAGTAAGGAGAAGTTTATATAATATTAATGCTTCATATAAGAGGAGCTAAGTCTTAAATCATTTTTATGGTATGTTTACCATTTTATGCATAATGACCATATTTGATGCAATATGTGTATTTGTAACCCCTTTATGTGTTATTTCTCCCAAATACGTTCATATATTTAAGGGGAGTATAAGTTACTTTAATGCATGAACTAAAGGGGAGTGTAATTTACAATTGTTATATTCGATAATATCTTATGAATGTTGATGAATTAATATGAAATAGTTGATTTTAAATGTGTTTTTATTTTTTAATATCACATGTTTTGACATCATCAAAAATGAGATTGTGAAATCAAGGAACGTTCCAATCTTGGTTTTGATGATAATAAAACAAAATTATTTACTAATAATTTGATGTTTATAATGTAAAGTTTAAAAGACACATGAATTTGGAATTAATTTAAAGAGAAAAACTTGTACTTAGAGGTGATATTTGAAGAAAATGGTAGAACAAGCATTATGGAAGCCCCAGGACCATTAGTTAGGTGTTTTAAATTTGTTTGTGAATTTTTCTTAAGGTTTAAATATTCTAAGGGCTCAAATTTTACATTCATGCATTTGATAAGTTTAAAGTTACATAAATTATTACTAAAGAGGTCATTTTTAGTCCAAGGCAATTGAATCAATTTAGCTACTGAAATAACCTTGAAATATATTTTAAAATATGTGTGCAATAGTTTTAAAGCAAAAGAAACAAATTTGGAGTGTTTTTTTATTAGTTTTAAATTTGTTTAAGACTAAAACTCTTCAAAGTGTGCAAAATTACTTATAACCAAGACACTTCACATTTTTTTTCTTAATTATCATGTATTGGTATTTAAATTAACTTATGAAATGATTTGTAACTTGTTTACATTGAATTATGATTGAAATAAAGGACATGGAGCTAGTTTTAACGGTTTTTGCAGCTACTATAAGATGTTACAACAATAATCGGTTGACTATAGTGTGATCAATTAGTGCATCATCTACAAGCGTAACAACTAGTTTTAGTTTTCTATTTTCAATGGTTTTTCATTGCTCTAATAGCTATTAACATACCTAAAAACTCGGTTACCTTCTTAACTCTATAGATAAGATTTTTATAACATTTTTTAGATATTTAAGCAATCCTATTTAAGTTTTAAGCTTATAAAGCCTACTACATCAAAGTTTCCAAGTTTTCTCAGCTCTTCATTTTCAATCTTCATTATTTAAACTTTAAATAAAAAAATTTTGTTTCCAATCCATCATATTCTTTTTTTAAAGCTTTCAAAAGATTTATTGATCTTATATTTTGTTTTGGAAAGTATAAGAGCTCTTAGTTTATTGAACTTAAAGTGCCTTTAAAGGTTTGCTTTTGTTACTTCAAAAGGGGATTTTCATTTAATGGGTTGATTAATCTTGTATAGGCTCCTCTTTTTCATTAAAAATATTTTTTTTCTAGTTTCCTCTTCACCTTCCAAAAAAAATTTGGATTGTTAAGGATCCCTCTTCACTCAAGAAGAATATTGTATTTGTTATTGTGATTTAGTTGGACTTCCAACATTAATTGTTGGAGAGTGGATTAGACAATTGTTTTACAAATGCATATCATTATAGTTGAATATTAGTATTGAGATTAAATTCATTTGGAATCGATTTAGGTGGCCTAATTTGATTAGTTTAGAAAAATTTTAGAGCATTTAATTCACCCCTTCTCCTTTGAGTACCTTTAGGACTTACAAGTACTATAATTAGTCATTATAATATTTAGTTTTTTAATAAATATTTATGGTTTTTTTAGTATAAAGAGGACATATGTTATTTATTAGGAAGGACTTAATTAGACTAGAGAGTTACAAAGAGCCTAAGAAGAAAAGAGAAATTATGTACATTATATAATATATATCGAGCATTTTTTTCATTGGTGTTAGTTTTCTCAGTTCCTTAGTTATGATTTTTTTCGTTGCATAGTTATGTAGTCATTGTAATTTATAAATACTTATGATATATAATGTAAGGGTTCTTCTTAACCTTGAACAATATTTTTATATGGTTACCCTTCATTTGGGGTAAAGAAGATATTGTATGGAGGATTTTTTTTTACTAAATGAGGGAAGAAGATAGTGAATATTAAAGTGAAACTTGGATAGTAGATGTAGGCCATAGGTTATTTCTTCAAACCACTATAAATTGATGTTGTCTCTCTTTCACTACTATCTTTTAATATTGTTGTGTTTGTTTTAATAATTTTTATATGAAATTTTCATAATCATTCATTACACTATGTAATTCATTTATTAGTTTAAAAGTAGAGAAAAAATGAAGTTACATGATTCACCTTCCTTTCATGTGCCATTTCAAGATCAAAAAGGATTTTATAAATCCATTTCAAGAAGGAGCTTATCTTTATAACTTATGATTGTATTTTTTTCTCTATAATTTTTTTCAATATTATTTAGAAGAGCAAGTTGTTTTAAACATATGAAAGGCATCTTTGTTTTATATGCTTTTGGTGACAAACTTTATATATGGAACATCTAATATCTCTCTCATATGTCCACTCTATTATAGAGATTCTGAATCCATTCCGCAACCATTCCTTTAATGTGAGTGTGCTAATTTCAATTAAAAAAGGATACAAAGAATGCATGAGCTCTCTTGTCTAGTGAATGACTGGCTAAAATATTATTAGGTGGCTATCTTGTACAAGTTTGATATCTAAGATTGAATTCATCAACTTTATAATATCATTTGGAACTGATATATATTTTATTTGAAAAGAGAGGTATCTAAAAAATCATTAAGACAAGGAGAGGACATGTCAATAACTTACAAACTAAATGATGAGTGGTATTAATGAATAAATCTTAACAACTTAATATCTAGTCCAAACCATTTTTAGACAATGTCACAATAGTTTAGCTAAAAATTCCTTCACTAATAAAACACTTAAAATCTTCGCTAATTGGTTATTTTGATAAAAGGTCTATAAATGTCAACAGAACTTTCAAGGAAGTACGCCAAGCATAAAATATTACATTTAGAGCTCACTTATCAAATGTAGTTAAACATCTTGCATATGGTGATACAGGAAGATCACATTGAGACAACTCTAGATTTCTGAATCTCTAGCATTAAAGGATATTTGTCATTATTGCAAAATGTTCCTCGCAGAAAATATCTCCACATGCTTCGACTTACAGCAGCTACTTCTCCTTATAAAGAAAGTAAGGAATATATAGGATTCCTATGCTTTTATTATTTTGAAGTTAGTCCTTTGTAACACCATGTCAGTATACTTTTTATTATTAGTTCAATTTTTTCATTTTTCAAAATAATAGTAGCATAAAATGCCAATTATTCATAGAAAAAAGATGTAATAAAACGTTATCAACGTTGACTTGTGGTGAAGGATACACACAAAAGACAGGAAACCCATAAAAGGCCAAGGATGGAGATGACTCATGCTGTACAGGTAAAACCGTACCAGTAAGGACATAGCCAATCTACGAGAAGGATTCAGAGAAAGAAATTTACTATAAGCCGAATAGATTTAGGCATTTTCAACAACACGGTGGGCGTAGGAGGAGAGATGCTTATGGTGGATTTAAAAATAGTGATACATGGGATTATAGATTGAAGGTGGACGTCTCCTATTTCAATGGCAACCTGGTTATTGAAGACTTCTTAGATTAGCTCGCGAAAATTTATATGTTCTTTGAATATCTAGAGATTGCACCTGAGAAAAGAGTTCAAATTATAGCTTGTAGGTTGAAGGGGGGAGCTTCTGCATTATGGGAAAGAATTTAGTCACTTAAAGAGTGTGAAGTGAAATGACTAATGCATACATGGTATAGGATAAAGTTTTTGTTAAAGCAGGAGTTTTTACCTCCGGACTACGAGCAAATTCTGTTTTAACAGTATCTGCGGTGCAATCAAAAAGTACGGACAGTGTACAAGTATACTGTATAATTCATAAGATTGGAAGAGCGAAACAACTTTCTTGAATCTAAAGGATAGCAAGTGGCCAGATATTTGGAGGGATTAAGGCAATCATTTTGGGACAAGATCAGAGTATATGTTATCTATATGCTGTCAGAAGCAAAGAACATAGCCTTGAAGATGGAGATGATGTAGTAGGAGCATAACAGGAAGAGTGTGAAGAGTTATAGGACTCTAGCATCTACTGATAAATACAAAGCTACGCAGGAGTATGCCCCCTGTAGTCATGAGATGCAAAGTGTGGAAGATAAAGTTATGGGGAAAAGACCTATAGTAGAAGCATGAGATAAGGAGGTGAAGAAATCTAAGAACCACTATGCTAAACCAGCTGTGGGGAAGTGCTTTAGGTGTAGTCAACCTAGATATAGATCTAATGACTGTCTTTTAAAGAAGACAGCTAACTTTTTAGAGAGGCACGAAGATGACAAGGGAATCGCTTGTGAAGCAGATGGAGATGAGGATGATGATTATGAAGTTGACGAGGGTTTGGCGTATATGGTGAGGAAACTGATTTTAACACCTAAGTAGGAAGATCGAACCCAAAGGAACTAACTATTTCGTATGAGGTGTACCATTCACGACAAGGTATTTGGAGTTATCATTGATAGTTGAAGCTATGAGAATATTATTGGAAAGGGAGCAGTGAAGAGGTTAGGATTATCAGTGGAAAAACATCATAATCCTTATACCTTAGGGTGGATTAAAATGACGGTAGACAAGATAGAATTTACAGAGAGGTGTAGATTTCCATTCTCCATTTCCAGGTATAAAGATGAAGTATATTGTGATATTATTGACATGGATGTTTATTAGTTGTTGATTGGTAGACTATAGTAGTTTGATGTGGATGCTTGACATTAAAAAAGGAGCAATCAATATCAGTTGGAGAAGGATAGAGTCAAGTACACGTTCCTATTACTTACAACCAAAAAATCAGCCTATAAGGGTAATGCTTTCTTATCCATAGCCAAAAGGTTTAAAATAGAGATTAAGGAAACACGGTAATTACATGAGTTAGTGGTCAAATAGGTATTGACGAGTGAGGCAAAGTTTTAAGTGGAGGAGTAACCGAAGTTAATGTGACCCCTACTATAGTAGTTCAAGGAGTTAATGCCAGATGATATCCCGGATGGATTACCACCTCTGAGGGATATCCAGCACCATATAGACCTCATTCCTATTTCTAGTTTACCAAATTTGTCATATTATCGAATGAATCCGAAGGAAAGTGAGAGGTGGTGTCAATTTTTACAAAAATTTCTCTTTATATTAAGGCACAAGTCAAGAGTGCAAAACAGAGTCGCGGATGCTTTAATTAGGAGGGTATCCTTGTTACTTACTCTCACTAATGAAATTGTGGGTTTTGAGCAGTTACAAGATACTTATGAGTATGATGAAGATTTTGTGGAGATATGGAGAAAGTTTCAGGTGGCCAACCAGCTAACGAATTTTACTTAAATGATGGCTACTTGATGTACGAGAACCAATTGTGTATAAATAGAACATCATTAAGAGAACAGGTGATTCAAGATTTTCATGGAGGAGGATTAGTAGGTCACCTAAGGTGTGATAAGACATTGGCTGCGGTTAAAGAACGATTTTATTGGCCACAATTGAAAAGAGATGTATCCAAATTTGTAGAGAGATGTTTTACATGCCATAAAGCAAAGGGACAGTCAAAAAATATAAGCTTGTACACCCCCTTACCCATACCATAAAACATGTGAGAAGATATGTTTATGGATTTTATTTTGGGATTTCCACGAACCCAAAGAGAGGTTGATTCTATATTTGTCGTAGTTGACAGATTTTCTAAAATGTCTCACTTTATTCTTTATGGAAAGACTTTAGATGCAGTGGATGTTGCCAAGTTATTTTTAAAGAGGTTATGCGCTTACACGGAGTACCAAAAACTATTACTTCCAACCACAATAGTAAGTTTCTTAGTTACTTTTGTCGAACATTTTGGAAGTTGTTTGATTCTTTATTGAACTTTAGTAGTACAGCTCATCTGCAATCAAATAGACAAACTGAAGCCATTAACATTACCTTTGGAAACTTGATTTGTAGCATCTATAAGGATAAACCAAGGCAATGGCACCTAGCACTACCTCAAGCAGATTTCACCTATAATAATGCCCTTCATAGGGCAACAACTAAGCATATAGCTAAACAAGTAGTGGCAACACACCAAGAGGTGAAATAGAAATAAAAGCGGCAAACCAACGGTATAAATAGCCAATTGATAAACATAAGCGACTAGAGACATTCGATGTGAGAGATCAAGTCATGGTATTCCTATATAATGAGAGGTTTCCTGTAAGGACCTACAATAAACTACAGTGAAAGAAGTATGGTCCCTATAAGATATTAAAGAAGATTCATGACAATTCTTAGACCTTCCAGATAGTTTGGGGATCTCCAACACTTTCAACATAGCAGATTTATCCAAATTCCATAATTCTGATGATCCATTATATCTGGAGATTCATGCGCACTCGAGGACGAGTTCTTTTTTAAGTGGAGGAGATTGATGCGGCCAGGAAAACTTTTATTTTTATTTAAGCTTGAAAAACATTATTGTCCCTAATTATACTTTAGGATTTCATATTATCCTTTTGTAGTCACTTTTAGAACTACTAATTAGTTTTTGAATATCATGTTAAGTTTTCTGCTGAATTCCTTTAGTTCTTCAAAGGGTTTTGTACAAAAAAATATGCATTACACGCTACGTCATAGAAAAAGCAATGAAGAGGATACTAATTTTGAAAATACAAATAAATTATGTTATATGACTAGTGAAAAAGAAAAATGTTTTTACAAAAATGAATTATGCATAAGGGCTGCAACTGATAAATCAAATCAATAGTTTTCTTGGCTTTGCTCATTCAATGATAATTATGGATACTAAAAGAAAAAAAGTGATGATTATTTTTTGGTAAATTATTCATACAAACATTTAGACTAATTGTGTAACTTATAACTGGTACTGTAATTTATGACAAAGTAAAAGTGTATGAAGATTTTATTAGTGAACTTGCGGTCTAACTTAGAATGAAAAGGACGATATCAAATGTCAAACTCCCGCACAAATAGAAATTTTATTGGCGTGAGGTTTATTTTAAACTAGGTATATACAATAATGTGAAATCTATTTTAACTAAATAAACTTAATTTTCATATTCATGCATGTGTCAACATTTGAACTTCGTGAAGGAAATAAATATTGCTATCATTTTAATCCTAACTCAAATGTAATGGTTATAAATTCAACATATTTTTTTATTTTTATTAATAAAAATATATATATTAGTGTAACAATAATAGTAATACAGGTTAACTTTTGAACTCCCCTCCAAGTTGATAAGTCAATTGCTAATTGTATCACTTGATTAGATGTCAATTACGTTCCTTACTTACTTGGAAGATCGTATGAACAAAAAAAATGAATAAAGATTGAGTGAAACTATATAATATCAAGCAATAGATTTATGTTGCCCAGATGCGTACCAGCATCACTACTTCAATGTTTTGCGCAATACTGGCATTTTTGTCATATCATAGTTCCTCTAATGGTTCCTCCAATTTTCTCAGTTTAACAATTCAGGTTTCATTCCATACTACTGGTCAAGCTCAGGAACAAATTAATGGTAGAAGGAAATTCTAAAAGCTTTGTTTTCTATTATCTGGTTATGCTTTTCATCCTATTTCGAGTTCCAAGTGTTGTCAAAATATGTTGTTCTTATTATACCGTTTATTAACCTATAGCTTGTGATGCAGCATAATTGATGCCGCCCTTATATAACCTTCTTCTACTTTCTTCTATTATTAATGAAATTTTAACTTTTAAAAAAACATTATATTTAAGTTAATTATTGCGAGTAAATTTATGCATAAATAAAATCTATGTAATTCAAAATTTTCAATACATACATCAATCATATTAGACTTTTAAAATATTCATTGATTATTTAATTAAAATATACACAATTTTCTAATTATTTATTTTTATTATATAATTATTAAAACATTTTAATTACAAAAATGATAATATTAGACTTTTAAAATATTCATTGGTTAATTTTTTAATATGTAATTTCATATTCATAAAAATCTACAAATGAACTTTACAATAGTTATTTTTAAAAGTATTACTACATTAAATTCCAATTATCATTTCTAGTTTTCCCAACTATATTATGATTAATATTTCTATAGTATAAAAACTATATTATGATTGATTAAATGTGTAACTGTATAATTTGGAACAAAATAGAAAGTAAAATATATGTATGTATATATATATATATCATTCGGTGATATCTAACATTTTTCCTATTTTTCTTTTCAAATAAAAAAAGCTACTTATCTTGTGAGATTAAAATATTCCATTAACTTCGTTGAGCAGTTTCTTTGATATATTCATGAATTTAGCCTCTAAGGTTTGAATCAAAATTTAAAAATTCTATTCTTTTTTAAGTAAATTTAATAAATAAAATGAGTTACAAACAACTAAAACTTAGAAACCTCTAATGTCGCAATAGTTCAAGATTAAACCCATGTTAAAGTTTATTCGATGCTTCTAATACAAATTTAGTGGTTGTTTGGTAAGGGTTATGTTTTTTGTTTTGATTTTTAACATAGAAATCGAAAAAGGCAACACACTAATACAGTACAGAAATCGATGACAAAATACAAAAACTAATACAAATATATCAAAATTACAATTAAAAATCACAACCCACAACAATACCAAACGACCCCTTAGAGATCAGTCAAGCTGTACTTTAAGAAGACGGGAAGCAACAATCCTATTATTTCATAGCAATCAAATAAGATCTTTACAAAGACTTTAATATTTATAAAATATTTAAAAATAATTTTAAAGTTAATGAAATCTAATTTTTTGTTATACTTTCGTCAACTCTTATTAATGTTACATTTTTTATTGAGTTTATAATACATTATTATGATTATCTGACACCCTAATTATATTTTGGCAGTTTAAACTACATATTTTTTAGAATTTAATTTGAGAATTTATGATTCTTTACGATGGAAAATTTAGATTAGATCATATCTAAGCACGACGGAATTAATTTAAAATTTTCCATAGAACAAACTTTAACAAAAATTTAATTTGAAACGAAAACAAGAAATTAACAAAGTTACTAACCTGTTTCGATTTCCTGTTGTAATTTTTCTGAGCGTCTTGAATCCGTCAATCCACAAGCCGTTCAATTGTCAGGCCTCTAACGGTATCCACAGATCTTTTCAGAGAAAAACTCAAACAAGTTTTGAGAGGAAAAATGGAAGAAGTGCTAGCTTCATAATTTTTCTAATTTTTCCTTTTATATGAAAAATATTATTTTCATATCCTTGAACTTTATTAATATTACAACTAAAGTCAAACTTTAGTTATATTTATTAATTAGTCCTTATAAG
>JAOXYD010119732.1:0-11236 GCA_028565735.1 Pinacopodium congolense | reverse complement strand
AACTCAAACCATTAGTGATTAATCATGTTTTGTTATCATCAAAACCAAGATTAGAACCTCCCTTGGTTCAACAATAATAATGTTGAAGACATAGGGAGAGAGAGCATCACCTTGTCTCACTCCCTTTAAGCCTCGAACCAACTGAGATGGTTGTCCATTAATGTGGATAATATAGGAGCTAGTGGTCAGACACTACTCAATCCAACCGATGAATATATCTAGAAATATAAGAGATCGGAAGACATTTGGGATAAGCTACCATTCAATAGTATCATAAACTTTCTAAAAATCTAATTTAATGGCATAATTAGGTTTGGAGTTCTTCCGATCATAATTTTTGAAAATCTCTTGAGTTAGCATTATATTGTCTCCAACGAGTCTGCCATTTAGATACGCTCCTTGGGTCCGATGGATGAGAGAGGAGATAACTTGCTTCAGTAAATCTACCAGATGCTTAGAGATCATTTTGTATATGGTGTTATAGTAGGATAGGAAGCGATAATCCTCAATGATTTGGTAGCTGAATTCTTTGGCACTAAAGTGATATAGGTTAGTGATACAAAGGTCTCCTTGGAAGCAAATCTTTCACCAAGGTCTAGCACTAACACCTTTGTACGTCAATCTCACTTAGGTCTGCTTAAGTCAGACTCAATCCATAACACCCTTCATAGTGTTTCACTCGCACACACAAAATAATAAAGCTTATAAAAACAATAAGAAAATAAAGACAATAAAGAACATGAGAGATACGGTAAAAATACTAATCTTTATATTACTTTAACTCAAAAGAATACAAGGAAGCTCTCTCTGATTAAGTGAGTAGAGCAAAGCTCGAATGAGCTATATATAGGTCATCTGGCTTGGAAGCCAAGTTACAATTTGAATCCTAACTGAACTGCTCTTCTTAAGATCGTGCTAAGATCACGTTCTATCTCTATCAAGATTACATCATGTGGCCAATTAGATGACACCCCTATCTGAATAGGACTTTAACTGGTACGATAAAATTATAATAGAATATAACTAGATAGGAGTTTACATTTGACTAAGACTCTACATCCTTATCCTCGAAGATCTCTACTATCTTCAGATGTTCAATCCCACTGCAACTCTATATGTCACCACATCATCCAAGATCTCCCATGATCTCTATCCGTAGATGATGCTATGTAATCTTGTCGAAGTTAGCATAGCACACTGGTCTGATCCAATGGTTATCCACAATAAGTCCGTTAGTCATGGTCCATTCATCCGAGTGTTGTAGGATAAGTCAATCTCTGTAAGGTCTGAGACTCTACCAAAATTTGCATAAAATTTGATCCCACTTGCCCACGTTTACCTTAGTGTATTCACATGCCTCCCTCATGCATGTAATCCAACTAACCTTCCCTCGAAGGCACTTTACGTGTCGAATCTCGCCTACCCCGAGATCTTCATCGACACTTCTTATATTTATCCTCTACTCGCGAGTTTCTTGGGACTTTGCCTTGTTCTCTCGTCAACACGCTTTCCTCGTGCCAACTTACAAGCCAAGCATTGGCTAAGGGGGGTCTAACAGTTAGGTTGATTTCTTTCAATAGAGTACTAGATCAAAAAAATTCATGAACTGTATTCTTGACTAAGCTTCCTATTTACTACCAAGTATGTTGAAAGAAAAAGGAATTGAAGTCGTTGGGCCCCAAAGCCTTGTTTAGCTTGAGAGCGAAAATTGTAGCCTTAATGTCTTCACCGGTGAAAGGTTGAATAAGAAAGGATTGATCTTGAGTAAAGATTAAGGTAAGAAATAACGCTATAATTGAATACACTGAAGAGTAAAAAGTAGTGGAAGATGCATAAAGCGGTCTAAAGTACTGAGCTACTTCTTTAGGCAGGGAAATTTGGGAGGAGATAATGCAACCATTATGATTAGTAAGTTGATTAATGCAATTAATGTTTCTTTTGGCAATCACCTTTGAATGGAAAAATTTTGTGTTTCTATCACCGTTTTCTATCTATTGCACCGTATATCTTTACTTGAGTAAGGTGTAACTATAGTCCCATGCTCGATTATAGCCATGTAGAGTCGCCTACTCTGATTTCTTGATCTGGCCAGTCATTAGCAAGGTAAGCACGAATTTCTAAATTGAATGCAACTTGCCATGAACCTAAGATACTGTAAAGACAGTGTCACCAACTTGATTTCTATTTAGCACCTTTGACTCTTGTTTGATCTCTTAGAGCTTCTTGATAAACTAATACATGTTATAACCTTGAATAATAATCTACAATCCCTTGTTGATTGCTTTAGAAAATTCAACCTCTTTTGCGAGTTGTAAACATGTCCTGAATAAGAACGGAAGAGTTGCTAGATATTAGAGAAAGAAAGAAATAGGCCTTGCCATATTGGAACTTGGATAGCTAGTGGACATTAACTAAAGCATAGTCTAGTTTCTTGCGAATGTGGTGGTGCCCTTGCCTCCTATTACTCCATGTATAAAACTTACCAACTTGATTAAGGTCTGTTGCACCAATATCACTAATGTATTTCCTGAGCTCCTCACATGTTTGAGTTTTAGAATCTATAACTTAGCCTCTTAGTATTAGAGAATACAATTGAATCCCCAAGGATAATCCAAGGAGCCTGGAGTCTATTTGCTTGCTACCTTAAATCAGTCCACAGTTGAGCTTTTTGGAAGGAATAATTGTGAGTAAAGACAAAGGTGATATAAAAAGTATTATATCTCGTTGTTTTAAGCCTCACCTCCAAGTGAGCATGCTGATCAGTTATTCTCATTGGATGACCATGTACAACAAATGTGTCATAGGTAATCAAGATTGTCCCATAATGGTGAAATTGGTGATTGGTGATAAACTGCCAGTTAGACTTAATAAAAGAGAGGTTCCTACATTTATTAGCCAATAATTTGGTTTCTAAAAGGCCAATCATACTTAGCTTGTTGCAAGAGATGACATCTAGGATAACTATTCATTTGGCGGGATCATTGATCCCTCACATATTCTAAGATGCTAAGATAATAAAAGCACGTGATGAGAAAGTTTTCTTCTTCCTTATGGACTTACGCAGGTTTCACTTATTGAATTACCAACAGATTGATCTATCATTCCATTATGAGATGGCTCATTCACTCCAAAGGAGGAACATCAGACATGGAATTAGCAATAATCAGTCAAGAACACCATCATGACAATTTATTGGATTATGCAAATCCACATAAGGTTTGTGCATAAGAACACCATCACGACAATTTATTGGATTATGCAAATCCACATAAGGGTCTTACACAACCAAAGGAGAAGAATTACAAAGAAATGGAGTACTCAGAGAAGCTGGTTATCTAGCAAGTGCATCTAAATTTGTCTAGGGAGCACTTAGTAAAAGACTCAGATACAATAGAAGAAGCCTTAAAGGCAATATCTAAATTAGAATAAAGTGCAATAGCACGTGGAGTAGCATCATATGTAGAGATTAGACATCCACTGGGATTACCATTTAGAGAAGAAAGCTTATCCTTAGAGGGGATAGATGTCTGTTCAAGAAACATGTGCTCATCATGAGTTCTTGTTTGAAATAGCCTGCACGTAGGTCTCCTTATAGTCCTTGATTGAGGTCTCTAAGAGTAGGACACAACTATTTAATCCTTAAAGATAGCATCTTGTTCATTTAGATGATGGATAGGCATAGTCTTTGGAAGAGCTTGAGTAATGTCAACTAAGATACAGATTTTGGAAAAGGTGGCTCACTGCAGGCGTCCAATATAAGCCTCAATGCAAAGAGGTCAACCAGTTGAGCTTACAATATAGCTTAAATCCATAATCGCCCAATACTCCTTTAGAAAATCATAAAGGTTGGTCCATATAGGAACTTGCTTAGTATGAATATCACTGAACTTGGCTCTAAGTTTCCAATGCTGGACAAAGAAAGGCATTTTTTGGAACTACTTTTTTAGCCTGTTGAGGAGATTCAAACTTAAAGAGAAAGATGTTAGCTTATATAGTCATAACATGCAACAGTCCTGGCTTTTTCCAATTTTGAAGTGCACAACGCTAAAAAATAGGAAAATCCAATCTTTTTCCCATAAAGAATCCAATTAGGAAAGCTTCACACCGACGAGCTGCATCCTTTAAAATGTGTAAATGAGGAGAGTAAGTAGCTGAGTCACCAACAACCTAAGTCCAGGTCCTTTTACTCCAGGAAGAAGCTGAGGACTCAGGATTAGCACCTTCAACTGTTAGCAAAGGATGTGTAATAGCAAAGGAGAGGTAGTCAAGGGAGTGAAAACTTAGGGAGGGCCAGTAGAGCTAGAAGGAGCAGCCATTGAATGAGACAAGAAGGAAACTAATCAAAATATAAAGAAAGAAAGGGGAGAAGCAAAGAAATAGATGAGAGGAGGCAAAAAAAAGGAAGGAAATTAGAAAAGAAAACAAAATTTAAAAAATTTATTGAAAAGGGATAGGCAAGAAACCAAGATGGAGAGAAAGGCCAAACTAGGGGCAAAGAAACCGAAGATGAGCAGAAAAAGGAGAGCAAGAAAAATGTCAAATAAGAAGAATTGCCAACTAGACACATCATCTAGAACAGACGCAAGGAAGGAACAAGCAATCTAGGGCCAAAGAAAGGAAAAAAAAAAGAAAGGAAGCAAAGATTATGTACGACTAAAGCTAGATGGATTAGCAGAGGATAAGATTACCCAACACATAGTAGAAAGCAAGCAAGAGGATTGGAAGCTCTCATCGACGTTGTCGTCATCTGTCCCTATCTAATATTCTTGATCAAGTTTAGGGTTAATACATTAAAAAATCAAGTAATATGTTAAAGATCAAGTTTAATACAAGGATAAAATGATTCAATGTAAAAAAATCATGGAATGAGGCCAACACAAATAAAATTAATGTGCCAAATATAATTTGACTAAATAATTAAGAATAAGGAAGAATGAAACACTTCATGATGTAATAAACAACTAAAATTTTTCTTATAACCTTATTCTTTTTTTAACTTAAATTAAATTAATTAATCAATAATGTAAGCTCACTAAAGGTGCTAAAAAGCATTATCAAAATTTAAGTAACAACAAACTAAGCATTATAGACTAACTAATGTAGTCACTAGATTTCCTAGGATTTATTCTTAATTATATCTCTATAAGCTACTCTACAAGAAATTCAAATTCTATACATCATATAGATTCCCTCCAAGGCTTCAGATAATCCATTCTAGTAAGAAAGTTCCTTAGAATGATTAAGAATTGAGGCAAAGCACCTTTGTTACATCGCCATAGGTTCCATTATCTCTTGATTATGTCAGATAGGGTAAGGATTTCCTACCTAGCAATTAGCATTTCTCTTATCCCTTCCATTGTGTTATTGCATGCAATATCTTGGCTATGGCTTTCATTTTTTTTTGAAAATTCTTACATTTCTCTTCCTCTAAATATAGTATGTAAAATATTTAAAAACAATCTTGAAGATAAAGGAATCAACTATATTGATTTGGTAATGGTGGATAGCTCAAGAGATGATGCCTTCTTAGGTTGTTATTTCAATAGAATAAATGGTAAAGACTTTGTAACTTTTATTAAAAGGTATATGTGAAGTTGTAATTGAAGAAAATATATTCAAAGATTCATTTTCACTAGCACAGAGTTTGCATAAAGGATCAAGATTCATTTTGAGCTATCTAGTGTACTCAACTTGGATAGCGAACCACAAGATAAAGAAGACTTTTAGAATGCAATGGAACTAAATTACTTGGTGCTACGACACCCTTATCACTAATGTCTTGAAAAGTGAGTAGTAGGTTTTATTGCTAAATTTCCCATATGGGTGTCCAGCTATATAATGGTGTCCTTTTCTTCATGATTAGAATATTAGGGAGGCAGGTTATTTACTAGTAATGACGAACCTCTAAATAAACAATGGCAATTAATTCCTCTAATCAATTGCTTGACCTTAACATTAGGTGATAGTAGGTGTCTCACTTTAAAAAACTCAGGGAGAAGGTGGAGAGGTCCTAACTTTGACCAGTTATCATACCAAAGCCTAGTAAATTATCCATTCTCAATCTTGTACTTACGTTCCTTATACAAAATATCTATGAGTTTTAATATCTATAGCACTATCCAAGAAGAGTCTACTCTAAGTTTAATCTCATAAAAACTATTGACATTTAAATAATGAGAGTGAATCAACTTGATTTATAATGCCTCATTATCTTTTAATATTCTCTAATTTCTTTGAGTTAATGTTACCATATTGTCCAGTTAGATAAATATGATACCTAATCCACCTTCCTACTGAGGCTTACAAGAATCTTTCCATTTAACTTTTACCCCTACGTTTTATGAGCATCTCCCATCCATAAGAGATTTCTTAGCAACCTATCAATTTTTTAATGATTTTCCTTTTTAATGCAAGTTTTAGAGATCAATGGGTTTGAATATTTAAGAGAATATCAGTGATGATTTGATATCTACCAACATAGGAGAGGCATTCATTATATAAGCTATTAATTTTTCTCTAAAAATTCTCTAACAATTTCATATAGTCCTTAAAGAAAGGCTTTTTAGTTGTAATAGGAACCCCTAGTTAATTGAATGGAAGTAGTTTCATTTGTATACATGAGATTTAAGACAGCCTTAAGCTTAGACTCCTTGCTATAGTTTATATAAAAAAATTACTATTATCATTATTCAAAGGAAGTCCTAAAAAGTTATTAAAGTAATGCAGCAAATTCATTAATGTGGAGATCAATGAAGCTTTGTCACCATAAGAGAATAGTATGTCATCTGCAAATACTAAGTTGAATAATTTAAGTTTCTTGCATTTTGAGTGGTACACAAAATTAGAGTCTACATTGATCTTATAAGAAGCTAGCAAAGAGAAACCCTCTATGTAAAGAGCGAAAAGGTATGGAGATAAAGGATCTCCTTGTCTCATACCTTTTTTCCTTGGAATGAATGTGTGGGTAAGGAAACAAAGGATCTCCATCGCGTACGACACCATATGAGGTGTTAAAGATGCATTAACAAATATAATTGATGAAAGCTTTTAGAAAACCAAAGGCCTCAACAAGTTAATGAAGAAGTTCTAGTTAACAAAATCAAACACTTTTTGGAAGTCTACCTTGAAAGCACAATTATTGCTTGAATTATCTCTACAATAGTCTTTAAAGCAATTCTAAGCAAATAGGATGTTATCTTTAGTACTTTGTTAAGCACTGCTTTCAGTCTTAAGACTAAGATCATGGAAATAGTCAAATAGAATGTGTTACAAAATGATCTAACTTGATAATCCTTGAGTAAGGAAGGATTAGGAGCCTTGTGGGTCAAGCATATGAATGTTTTATTTAACTCCTTGAGTAATATTACTATTTCGACTAATTCTAAGATAGCCTTAATGATATGTATTGCAATTAGGTTCTAGGATTTAATCCATTCAAGCCTTTTAGTCTAGGCAATTTTCTTAGGTTAATGTTTCTAATTGCAGCCTAAATTTCTTTGCTATCTACTAGGAGGAGAGCTCAAATGCCTATTACATAGAAACTTCCACTATTATGAAAGATTGTAGGACTTATACAGAGGACTAAATAGTACCTTCAACTCTAAACAATTTCTTAAAGAAAGATAATACCTCTAAATCCACCTTATAAGTTTTATAGACTTTATTTCCATTAACATCAGTTAATTCAATTATTTTATTGACATTTATTCTTGATATGATAGCTTCGTAGAAGAAATAGAAGTTGAAATCTCCATGCTTTAGCCACTGAGTTTTTAATTCTACACGATTAAGGGATGATAAGCCTCATAAGTAAAAATGTAATTCCTTAGGCAGCACTGTCCATCTCCACTTTTAGCAAAATATTGTGATCATAATAAAAATCTTCTTATGTCCTATTCTTGCTTCCTATCCACTTTCTTATTGTTAAGGATTTTTAGTTCTTGTTTAACTCTAAGTAGTTTCCTTAAAGACTTGTATTAGTCAAAACCAGTCATATCAGTTTCAATCCCTATTCTAATAGCCTCTGTGAATCCATCCAAGTTGATTAAAAAGTTGTTGAATCTAAAAATTACAAACTTTGGAAATTAGATTTCAAATTGTTAACTTTAGTAGGGGTATGATTTGATGTTAGAGAATTGTTAAATAAAGCTTTACTTCTTTGTAAGTCAACCATCTTGTAATTATTAACCAAAGCTTTGTCAAGCTTCTTCCTCAAAATGATCTTACTATTATGTTTATTATTTTAGGTGAAAAAGTTCCCTTCAAATCTTAGATTATTGGCTCGAATTTGAGATGTGTAGGTGCTAAAGTCTTTATAGGGCTTATTTAGTTTTGTGGTTTCGTTAGATTTAGCTTAATTTAAAGTGGAATTAAAGTCCCCAACTATCATCCATGCCATGTTCATATTAGTAACAATTCCCTTTAATTTCTTTAATAATTTAGACCTCTCGAAAGAAAAATTTATAGCATAAAAGATGGACATATCTTAACTTTATTAGATCTAAGGATGATAAATAAATGAATCATTTCATCAGTGGTTAGGTGATAAGTTACAATCAACTGATATAGATCATAAGCAATGACTATTATACCATTGTAATTATTATGATGATTTTCCACTTCTTGTCAAAAAATAAAGTTGACTATAGTGATTCTTCTTTGGATTGGCCTCTAAATGACCAATAATAAATGAATTTATTAAACAAATATAATTATAAAGAGCCTATCATTTCTAAGGGTTATTTATACCCTTAACATTCCAGTCAAATATAGATATTAATAAGTGCAGTTTAGACCTTTGGTCTTGGACTCCCTTCTAAATCTTCGCTTGGAAGGCTCAGTGAATGCTATTGTACTATCTTATTTGAAATTGCAGGGGATCATTTTCTATCTTCTTCTAGGTTTGCCTCATGTCTATTAAGGAAAATGGCAAGGTTATGCATCAATCACCGCTTTTTACTAAGGATAATGGTAAGGTTGTTCATCAATTCAACTTCACCTGGCTTTTGTACATCCTTTTTCAACCTTTTCTAGTAGCTTTGTTTCTACTTATTTCATAATTGCTTAGATGAATAGTAAAGGACAACTCCATGACATTACCTTCGAAATTACTTACCTCATTTCCTATAGGATCATCTCTTGCAGTAACATTATTCTTACTAGAGTTTTTTTGTCATGTTTATCGAGATTGGAGGTTTTTTAGTGTTGTTTTCCAGATGCTGTAATTTTATAAGTTTATGATAGTCTTCCTTTTTAAACACTCTTTTAATTTTCCCCTGTTCATTCCCTTTTTATGCATACTAAGCTTCCAATTTTAAGTCATTTATACTTCATTTGTAATAAATTACTCATTCTCATCAAATCTCATGATGGGTATCATATTTGGTAATTCCTAATTCTATGAATCTTAATAAAAAGATCTATCATATCCTATCCTCTTTAAGGCTATATATTCTCATTCGTATGAAACTAAATAAATAGATTAAATCCAAGGTGGATTAGTATTCAAAAGGGATATTATGAAAGTTTATCCATACACGTATGTTTATAGATCTCATATTCTCTAGTTTCCTTCCTAGTATCCATTTATGTAGAGACAGATGTCTACCCTAAAAGTTCAAAACTCCCTCCTCCAAATTCATGTGAATGCTGATTGCCTAACTAAATTTTAATATAAATGGATCTTGCTTATTGAAATGGATTTACTTTAAGCCATGTTTTCCTTATTAGTGGCATTCCCATCTACTGAAAACTAGTAATGCTGGCCCATTGAAAAAACCAAGTAAGTAATCACACCATTTAGTTTCACCCTACTTTAAGATCTCTAAAGTTGAAGCCAAAATGTTTGCTTCCCCTGCTTTAATTAAAATGATGTAATTAAGCTTATCCAATGATTTAGAATCACCAATAACCTAGCAATAGGGGAGTCTTTGCTTAGAGGTAGCTGGTTCATTTGAAGTGGCACTTGGACTAAGCTCTGATACTCTTGTTGTTTGTATGGAAGAAGTGACTGCCAATGATGTAGTGGGATTGTCCAAAGGAAAGGGTTACAAAAGTTTCTTTACAAGTAAGTGTGCAAGGGTAAGTGGTATAGATGACGGTTTTAGGTTGCACATATTTTAAAAGTAGGGAAAGAACGTCTTTAATTTAGGAAAGAGGGAAAAGACTACCTAAAAATTTCAAAAATTAATTACTTAAAAAGGCAATGAAGCTTAGGTAGGGATAATGAACAAATAGAAGTAAAAATAAAAGGAAAGTAAAGAACTACTGAGAGGGGAGAGAAAAGAGCTTGAAGAAAGATGAAGCTAGCTAAGGTGGTGACAAGTGTGCAAAGATAGATATTCAAGCTTGAATGAAGGAATTTGGCTGAGGTGGAACTACTGGATAGTTAGAAAGAAGGGACAACATCTCTTCAAGTTATCTAATTATTTTTCGGATTAGGTTTTCATTTTTATAAACTTATCTTGATAAATTCTATGGTGTAATGTAAATTTTCTTATAATCATACTTTGTAACTTCTATAGTCTAAGAGTTTAAACATTGCCTAATCATCTCCTTATGTGAGACTTAAGTTGTCTAATGATGGGTTCAAAGGTTGTTATGCTTAGAATCAATTCTCTAGCAAGGATAAGATGAACATAAGAGAGATTATACGAAGAGTCAAATTCTAGTAAGGATATCTAGACAAGCCTACATAGTTTGTCTCGTTACTTGTTACCTATCTTATGATTTAAATCTATAAGATGGGCCTTCTTTAGCACTTAAATGGGAAAAGGTTGAGGTTTACGAAATCACATCTCCAAATATCTTCATTAGATTTAAGTATGGTGCTAATGAAAGTCACCAAATAAGAAGGAAGCATAAACTTAATCCTTTAAAAGGTCCTTATATCTAGTGGCCTTCAAAAGATGATTGATTCCTTAACTTGATCATTTACCAAGTCTGTTTTAATCCCTTAATAGGGTAGTAACCTAGTAGAATTCAACATTTGACCCAACACTAGAAATTGAGGCCTTTAAATTATATTCCATACACTTAGTTCCTTGTTTTCTAAAGTAGAAGATCTTGTAAAATAAATTTTAAAAAAGTTATCCTCTTCATCCATCTCAACATAAATGATAGCTTTGATCCCCATCATCCAATGGCCAAGCATGAAAAGGGTGGGGACTCATGTATTAGCTAACTTATTAGAAAAGTTGTTTAAAAGGATTTTTCATATATGTTAGCCCTAAATGAC
>JAOXYD010119721.1:0-11236 GCA_028565735.1 Pinacopodium congolense | reverse complement strand
CAGAGGTCAAAGTTAAAAAAATCTGATATGGCAGGATGAGGTGGCAAAACGTGTGCAAAACATTTTTTTATGATTTTTTTTACATAAGCATATGAGAGAAAACCTAGCAGCCACACTTCTGAACCTAGGACACATCCCAGACAAAAATAGAGGGTTTTGGAAGAGGAAAAATAGGTGGAAACTCGAGAAGAAGGAAAACAATCAAGATTTAATAAGTGTTGTCCATATTTTCCTAAAAAGGATGCTTCATCTTCTTCACTAGTTCATCTTTCTTTTGCTTTCCTTTTGATGTTTAATCTTAATACTCCTTTTTTTAGCATGATTATGGACCACTAAATCTATTTTAAGGATTGTTCTTAAATTATTTATCCAACTTTTACTATATTGATTTAATGCATAGTTGTTTGTGTTAATTGGTAAGCTTATAATCACTTTAAATCGAGAGATTGTTTTGATTTATTTGAGTTAGGATGAGCAATGAGGGTTGGTATTGATTAATAGGTGATTGAAGACAGATCTTAATTATTTATTAATTATCCTTAAGATTGCTTCAAATCCAGTTGCATTGTTTAGGAGTAGTGATTTGAACTGAGAGATTATAATTCAACTTTTAGGTAGTTCAATTGGGATTAACTAATTAGATCTCGAGAGAGGGTAATCAAATATTGTATATCTAAGATAAAAAAATTAAATAAATAGGGTAAAAGAAAGATAAACAAAGATAAAACAACCCCTAAGTCTCTACTATTGAGTATTTTCTATGTTTTGCTCTCTTCTGCAATTACATTCATTGAAGTTTCGTTAGTTTAGTTTAATTTTCAACTTCTATACTTTTTTTTTACGTTAAACAAAGTGCAATTCAAATTATTAGGTGTTTAGAATCAATCCTCGTGGGATTGATATCAATTATCCTATAAGTTACAATTTGTATATTTATAGTGTAGCTAAAACTAGTAAACAAAAGTTACACCATCTTTTGAAATACGGAAAAACTACACTCTCACCCTTATTGGCCCCCCTAAGGTCCCCTACAACCTGCCTATACAATTCATACAACATGTATATACATGGTCCATACAACACTACAATATAATTTGTACAATGACGTTGATGAACTTTAAATTATATACAATCTGTAGTTTTTAATACATCATTAATGAACTGTATTGTAGTATTGTATGGAACTTGTCTATAAAGGTGGTATGAATTATATAGATATGTTGTATGGAACCATGAGGGGGGCCAATTAAGGGGGGCTATGTAGTCGAATCCTTTGAAATAATCATGCATATGATTGTACGGAAGCTTCAGAGAGACACTCTATGCATGGATCAATCAAGTCATAACATCAAAGTAGGATTTTACCACCAAAAATAAGTATCCACAACATTTTGGAATAGGCTCAAAATAACATAATATATTGCAACATAATTTTTCCTCATCATTTGACAATTGAAGAATCTAATATTTTTAAATTCTCTTTTTAAGAAAAAGCTTAGGCTCGTGACTGCCTATGTTTTTTTTTTTTTTGTAAGAAGTTATTCAACCTTATTAATCACTAAAACATATGGGAATCAACTTCAGATTAAATTCAGTGATGTGTGCAACCTACCTATAAACATTATTAACTAAGAACAAAGGAAGCCAAACAAATACACTCTTTTTTCCTTTCTCCAACTAAAATATCCATTACTCCAAAGAAAATAGAAAGAGAAAGAATAATACCATATGAACTGTTTTTTACAAGTGATTTCATTTTTTGTTTATTGATTCAACTTAAAGGCATTCTTAATTTAAGAAGGAATAAATTCTCCTATACGATTAGCAATTTTAGATGAATGAATGAATGATTATAATAATTAAATTATTGGAATTATGAATGGAAATTTTGCCTTTGAGAAAATAAAATTCAACACATGACTTAAATTAAATCTCCCTTTATAATCTCAACAGTTAAATAAAGCTATTATTATTGCTTATAAATTCTATAAAGAAAATTTAATGAAACAAGGTCAATATCCTTTTTCAATTACATATAGTATTAGTTATGCATTAACAAACTCACATCATAGTATTGAATTCAAGCATACGGACTGTATTTATTTAGATCAATTTTTTAGTGATATAGTAAAAGTTGGAATTAATACTTCTCCTCAAATTATTGAATTACCTTCTATTACTCAACCTTTTAAGATTCCTCCAATAATAGAACCTAGACGATCTTTTAATAAAACTCTATCTCATTATGATCTAGATGAAGATGGAAAATCAATACAAAGAACACAATTTTTAAAACTTGAACAACCAATTTCATTAAAATATCATAATGAGTTTAGTACAATAACCGTCGAAATTAAAAAATTAAAAAAGTAAAAAATTTAACACTACATATAAAACAAAAATTAGGATAAACCCGAATTAAAGACTAGACCCAAAACAGGTGGCTCGAAAATGGTATCAAAGCTAGCTAATTATTGAGTCTAAGTGAAAAAATTGATCAATTATTTAATAAAGTAGAATATTTTCCATCAAATTACAAAATTGTGAAAAATGTATTCAAACATCTGAACATTTGTTAAACCTACCATCCACTTCGGTTTCCTTAAAATCTCTTGGCAAGAAAGTGAATATGGACAGAATTAATTCTGTACCTACCAAAGGATTTGAAGTTTAAGTACTTAAAATTACATCTAAAACATTTACTGATTGTTTTAATGTAGTAAACAAATGGACAGAAGATCAGAAATCCCAGCAATACTATCCAGTAAATCGTGGAAAGTTTGGACCCAAAGTAGTCATATTTCCTAAAGCAGACCCATTAACTACCTTCTTATTTTTTTCAAACCAGATTCTTTGATACTCTTTATCTATGCAACTACTATCCTACATGATTTCCCACCGCTCTTAATCATTGCAGTTAAACAATATCAAGACCGGTTTGTCAAGGAATGTGAGATCTTTTTAAAAGTATTTAGTAATTACCCATTTTTCAATGACCAAGGTACTTTGATTACTCCTAGCTTTGCTTATATCCAGATGGGCATAAGCAATGGCCAAGTACCATCAATACACAAAGCACCTACGTATGAGTTTAATTGGGAATTACTTAATACCTCCAATATCAACAGCCCCGAAGGTATCTTTTCAAGTATTCAAAAAATTACTGAAGGTGCATTACTTCACATTACTTACTGAGGAAACAACATCCTCATGACCTCAACACCTATCGCTCCTCATATGTTAGTATACAAACAACAATTTGAAGATCCATTATTGAAAATGGATGGAATTATAAACCCATTAGAAGACTCGATTAAACTTCAAATCTGTAAACAAATCAGAGACTATCCAACACACAAATGCAAGTATTGTGAAAGCTCTTCCCCACCATCTGAAGATGAGATTTTTATTAAAGAAGACGACACAAAAGCAGTCTATAAAAACGCTTGAAGAGACATCTCTATTATGTAAAAGCATCTTAATTATGTAGTGTAATTGACACACCTTTTTTGTATAGTTTTTCTTTTGAGTTGTAAAGGTAAAGACTTCTAACAGTGCTTTATGCATCGAAAATTCTTTCCTATTTGCTTTTTCAGTTTTTGTTTATTTACGATAGTGGCATCTGTCCTTTAGATGCCTTCATAGCCTATATAATGTAAGGTCTTATCTCAACATCCTTACGAGCTATTTTAGATAAACAAACATTTCATTTGAAAACTTTCATGTCCTCTCTCTCAAAGCTCTTATCTCCTGTTTAAGCCTAAAGTGTGGCGATTTTTAGGTTCATAAAGTCAAGAGACAGTATAGCAGGTATGCGTTTTCGCTCTATCATTTAGTTTATTATTCATGACTTATTATTGTCTCGCTTGTATTCAATATACTAGTTGTTCAGCATGTACCGATATTTCTAAACAAATTATACATGTTGCAATTTCTTGTCATTTATCTCATTTTAATATTGAAAAATTATATTAGAGATCTTACTAAAAATGTTTATAGTCCTATGCATACTATGATTATAAATTCTTTCCCTATTACTACAAAAGATAAACAACTAGTAGTTAACTTATTTGAAAACTTTACCGATCATTATCAACTTCCTATTCCTACATCTACTTAAATATGATCACTTGCTCTGTTTGTAATAATATCTATCATCATATATATCATTTAGAAGATTTAGTTAAAGAATATAAAGAAGAACAAAATTATTATTATTATTTAGTACATCTTCCTTCTTACTGTCCTAAGAACCTAGATCAAATTCAATCTGAACAATAAAAATTAAATAGAGTTGAAGACTTACATCATTGTCATAAAACTTATTTAACAGAAGCTCATTTAGAATTACAACACTTTAGAACCAAACATTTATTACAACAATATTCTGTAGAAATATTATCTCAATTTCTTTTAGATAACAAATTATTTTCTTCCACAAAATAATTAGATTAATGACTAACTATTATCAATGCATTCTTTATAATCAACAGTAAATTAATATAGAACAACAATTACAAACATTAAAACATTGTTTTCAACTTGTAAACGACCATATTAACCATTATATTGCTCATAATATGGTATTTGACCTCGAATCTTGTTTATTACTACAAAGCTATTATATGACTCATTTAGATCAAGTTAAAGTAGAAACCTCTATTTTAAATTAAGAACCTTCTCAACATGAATTCACTCATCAAGATTAAAAATGTTTTACTTAAACCTTTTTAAATGAAAATTTAAAAATTTACGATTCAATATGAATACTTGGTTTAAAAAATTACAAAGAATTAGAATTATATATCAAGCTCATCAGTTAAATGAAACAAACCTAATTCCTCGACAAATACAACATCTTTACCAATGATCTCATATGATAAAAGCAGATTTAGCTATTATGAAAACTTGTCTTAAATATAATTCCACCCAACTCCAAAAGTTAGCATGAATAGATAATAAATAGATAATGTTGTACATCATTTAGAAATTATAGATTATTGTAATCCTAATATAAGAAGAGCACTTATTAACTCTTTACAATAATCTATTCAAGAATTTTACCAATTTCAATCTCTAGAAGATCCAAATCCTAATTACGAATCTTTATTATTTCAATATATGATAAAAGCTTTAGAAGCCATGGAAATAACAGAACAACGTCAAACTATAACACGACCTTCTGTTCATTTACCTGATTAAAATGAATTGTTCTATTTGCATATCTTTATTAAATGAACTAAAAGATCTTAATCAACAATGACACAAGATTCTTAACAAAATACAATATTGTGAAAATCAAAAGATACAGTTTCAAACTCTCAATTTACTAAATCTAGTCATTTTTATAAACACAAGACTTGAAGTGGCAAACCAAACTTTACAATATTATATACAACAAAGTCAACTTCTTTAACATCAATTAACTAGACATTATAAATTACAACATCTACCATACTTTTAACATGTCAACTTCCACCTCTGATATTCTTGAATTAGAAAATTTTCAAATAAGTGAATCTAATGGATTTTTCCATGTTGATGCATTAATTTCAAACAAAAAACTCAAGAAAATTTCGAAAACCCAACTTGATTTAAAAGATGGTAAAGATATAAAAATTCCTTCACGATTAAAAAATCTATTTAATAGACAAAATCTCATTTATTATGGAAATATTTTATACGAAACATCTATTCAAATTGAACAATGTCAAGGATGCTTTCATATAAATTTAATTGTTGAAAATCAAATTTCTAAACATTTACAAAATATTTCCAAAGATCATAGACATAAAATAGGTTATATTCATCTCTAAACTATTCAAATCTTAATTCAATCCACATATCAAGAAGGAATAGATTCTCCTATATGATTAGCAATTTTAGAAGAACGAATGAATGATTATAATAATCAAATTATTGGAATTATGATTGGAAATCTTGCCTTAAGAAAATAAAATTCAACACACGACTTAAATTAAATCTCCCTTTACAATATCAATAGTTAAATAAAGCTATTACTATTACTTATAAATTCTATAAAGAAAATTTAATGAAACAAGGTTAATATCCTTTTTCAGTTATATATAATATTAGTTATGCATTAACAAACTCATACCATAGTATTGAATTCAAACATATAGATCGTATTTATTTAGATCAATTATGTAGTGATATAGTAAAATTTGGAATTAATACTTCTCCTTAAATTATTGAATTACCTTCTATTACTCAACCATTTAGGATTCCTCCAATAATAGAACCTAGACGATCTTTTAATAAAACTCTCTCTCATTATGAACTAGATGAAGATGGAAAATCATTACAAAGAACACAATCTTTAAAACAACCAATTTCATTAAAATCTCATAATGAGTTTAGTACAACAACTGCCAAAATTAAAAAAACTAAGACAAGAAGTAGAAAATTTAACACTACATATAAACAAAAATTAGGATAAACCCGAATTAAAAACTAGACCTAACACAGGTGGCTCGAAAATGGTATCAGAGCTAGCTAATTAATGAGTCTAACTAAAAAAAATTGATCAATTATCTAATAAAGTATAATCTTTTCCCATCAAATTACAAAATTGTGAAAAACATACTCAAACACCTGAACATTTGTTAAAAATTATAGAAAAATTACAAAGACTAAAACCAACAATTGATAATTTATATGTTTTAATTAATTATATAGCTATAAAACAACACAAAACTCTTAAGGAAATTATTAGTTACTTAGAAGAACTTTGTCATAATTCTCATACTTTAGATTAATTAAAAGATCTTTAAACTCTTACTACTAATCAACCTTCTAAACTCACAACTCATATAAATACAAAAGCAACTATCATAATAAAAAAACCATGGAGACTATAGAGAGTAATATAAAGGATCAATTATTTGAAATAACACAATTATTCCATAATATTCAAATGGAACAACAAAATAAGTTTAAAAATTCATCACATTTAGCATTATAAGTTACTAAATAAGATGAAATAATCTATAGTTATGATTCTGATGATCAAGAAGTCAACATAGAAAGTAGAACCGAAAGACAAGCAAGTTAGAGAAGATATATCTCTCAAACCTAGGGGAACAAAAAGAACTAGAGACCAAAGCTATAACTATGAATGGGAATAGCAACCTGTATATAATTAAGATCCTAATAATTTAAACCGATATGGTTATAATAAAAGAGATACAAAAATTCGAAAATATACTCTAAAATTAGTTACTACAATATGATCAGATGGAATTCTAGATCTCGATTGTGTCATTGGGAAAATAAAATTTCATTAATAATACAACTTGAAAAACCTTTTGAAACACTTGATAAAGACATCTTTTATAATTTTGTTCTTTACAAAACAAAAGGAATAGTTCTTACTTGGTTATTAGATCATACTATTCAAATTCACAACCTTCATACCCCACTTTTTAAGTAGTTATTAAAGAAATTTGCCAAGAATTTTTTAGCAAAGATCTTATTAAGTTTGAACAACAAGTAAAATACGAAGAACGAAAATCAGCCTTATGGCATATAAATAATATGAGTATTTGCAATTTATGATATTTAGAAGAATTTATTTGTGAATTTTAAAATTTTTATTATTTATTACCTTTTCCCGAACAACGATTTTATGTTTATGTTTTTATCTAAAAATTACCTTATCCACTAAACCAAAAAGTAGCATTGCAACCAAGATGTAAGGGCTAAGAAGAATAAGTGATGAGAGCATGAGAAATGAGGTTAGATGAGTGTCAGATAGAATAATAAATTCATATTTTCCTATGATTACTCATTGTACTCAAGAAAAAAGGACTATCTAGCACTACAATCTAATTACTCGTGAAAGCTTAATGCTAGCAGCTTAAGTTGATAATAAAAAATGTTTTTAAAAATAGAGCAAATCCATAATGCCACTATAAGTATGTATATACTCTTAATTGATACAGACTGATACTCCTGAAAGCATTTTTCATAGTGGTGCAAACATAAAAGGAAAACACCAGGAAGAGCACAGGAAACAAGAATTATTAATATAGCTCTTTGATTCCTTAAAAGTGGAATATGCATACGCTAGAAACCCAAGATCTAACACAAATATAAGGAACCTTATATGAAGAGAATTTTGTATAAAATTGTCCTAAAAAACTGAAGGATAAACAAAATGGTTACCACCTCTCATGTCCAAAAGAAGGGAAAAAGGCAATGCAGGAAACATTTTGAATTTCTCAAGTCAAAAGTTAAATGCAACATGGATTCTTTTATGATACGGATGTTAACTATGAGCTAATTGCAAAAATAATCTATGAAGCGAAAGTTTATGGCACTAGGACAACAATAAGTTATAGCTCTTACAATTAAAATGGCTCTTCTCATATTAGGATAATGTTTAAGAGAAATTTCCTCATTCTTAATAGAAGAAAAGTACAATTATCTATATCCACTATGTTGTATCATGGTACCAATATGATAGTAAAATGATAACTACACTTCAATATGAAACATTATCAATATATGGCTAAAGTTTAGTACATGTCATGGGCATATGAAACTAATATATTTATAGAGAGCCACAAGCCATAAGCTTGGAATTTCAATTTAAATCCAAACAATTCTTAGACGTGTATAGATAACATAAAAAATTCTCTCCTCATGGTATGGAGACAACACAAAACTTTGGATAAACTAAGATCACTAGCAGATTTTAAGAAGTTTTAGTACTAAATCAAGTACATATGAAGAGGATGAAGAGAAACGAGTTGTCCAAGAACACAATGAAGCTGAAGAGCATGAATCAATTCCACTGAAAAGATGATATATCACTTCCTATCATCTATTCCACCATTAAGATTATAATATATCACAAATCACAATTATGGAACATAAACTTTATTACAGTTACAAACAGTAACCAGTAGTATCAAAAGTCTATCTGTACAACCTAAAATATAACACATAATAGTATATATACACAAAAAGTCATAAACCAAACAACGATACACATCTTATGCTGCTAACCCCTCCTAATCTCTAAGATATCAGTTTCGAATACTAGGGTTATCACTACTCACCCTATCACCTAAGAAAATGTATGGTAATGAATAAGCTGCCTACTCAGTAAGGGTTACCTGACCGTACCTTTATATATACATATCCCAATATACAATAAACAAAGAAATAATACGATATCGACAATATTGAAAGTGCATAAGCTAAATACATCATATAAAAAATATACAATAAATATCCACAATATTATTATTATTCTTAATTTTATTATCATTTCCATTTATTGTCTCATTTTGGACTCTACTAAACCTAATAGGCTTACATTTAATAGTCTACCGGATTGTCTCATCTTCAATATCTCATTACTACGTGAAAATTAAATTATAAATATAAATATCGGTATATGGTGCCCCTCTCGCTCAATCACATTTGGTAACTTAGTATCACTTTAATACCTAGCCATTGATACAAGACATCCCCGGGACTCGAGATAATCTCAGTACAACTATAATATCTAGTAATCGATACAAGACATCCCAGGAATTCAGGATATCTTTTTACTTGCTCCATAGACAAGTACCTAACTGTATCTCATTTAGAACTAAACAACTTGTTAATATCAAAGACTTTCGAATATAACCTATCCTAGGCAAGCCACTAAAATCCACAACATTTCTTTAACTCATTCTATTATAACTTAGTCTCAATATACGTTACAAATACATATCATCAAGGATGAATTATAATACAACATTAAGGAATATATCCCTCACATTTTTCGCATAAGACGATACATGTTATATCAAGTAAAATTATATACTAATGTCATATTTATCAAGTGATCAAATAATATCATAAATCATGTAATATACATTATCACTGCCAGTATAATACACAAATTTTGGTTATCAAGTGTCTATTTTACATAGACATCATATTAACTATGCAAAGAACATATTTTAAAAATAACAATATAAGGGTATAATCTCATATTAACCTTACTTGTTCTCCCGAACCACCAATTTTATCCAACTTAATCTACTCTCCTATACCTATGTATTTGTAGCACACTTGCTATTAGGACCTCTTGTAAAAAATAAAGCAAATAAAAAAACAGAAGTAAAAGTATATAAATGTACCCGTCTTACTTAAATTTCCGGATATGAAAGAACTTCCCAACTCAAGACATATATCATGAATTTGATTGTTATATGTTTGCAATTTTCGGTTAGGAAGAATCATCATGAGATGGCTACTAAGTGCTTCATATGATGACACGTATCCCTAAGGTGTGACAGGTGTCCATGAGTGGTCTTGGTGTAAAGCCTTTATGAAACAAAACGTGGCCTTGCTTGCTTGCTTGAAAGACGAGTGCCTTTTATGATGTTACGGACGAAATCTTGACAATCTTACAGACGAAATCTGGACAATGTTCCAGAATCAATCACGCCATTCTAAGTCAACCACACCAAAGGTCAAGATTAAAAATAAAAGAAAACTTGAAGGGAGGGACAAACGAAAAGAAAAAGGAATCAAAGAACCCAACTGGTAATCATCAACACCTAACAAGGGAAAAAAAAAAAGATCCAAAACAAAATCATAAATTCGAACCAATAAAGCAATGAACGAAATCATAAAAGAGATAGAAGAACTGACGCAAAAATGGGAGAGGTGAACAACAATCCAGGCCATGCCAAAAGAGCACTCGAAAAGGGAAGAACAATGAGCCAATACGTGAAGAGGATGATGATGTACGTAATCCATACACGTGGATACATGAACCACCCTGTGTTCCTATTCAAATCCGTCGGTGGCATTGCTCTCACGTACATTGTTTTGATTCCACTATCACTTTCTAATGAATTGACCCTCGAATGGATAAGGGAACCAAACTTTCAATAGAGATTGAAGAAATTTAGTATCTTGATCTTCTAGAACAATGGAACTGGCGACCCAGATATTAGTGCTCTTGAAATAAAGAAACAAAGAAGGTGCACTGGAGAAGGGGTGTTTTGCAATGTTTTCAAAATTGATTGGGCATCGAATCAGAGAATCGAGACATTTAAAATTTTGATGTTCAACTGATATTAAGTTATTATAAAATTAATATTGAACATATATATAGTAATAAATATATAAATTATAAAAATAAGTAAATATTTATTATATAATTAAATATATAATAAAAATATAAATAAAATACTAATTTTTA
>JAOXYD010119700.1:0-11236 GCA_028565735.1 Pinacopodium congolense | reverse complement strand
ATAGAAATTAACTACTAAACATAGGTGAACCAAATACTATATGGATAATTGAAACTATATGAAATAAAACCCTTAAACAACTTAATAATTAATCAACGTAAATCTAAAATTATCACTAACATTTTAAAGCAAAACAATGTTCAAAGATTGGATGATAGAATAATCAAACAGTTTAGCAAGACAATACATAAGATTTGGCCTTAGCAAAACAACACATTCGACCATGAAACAAAGAAAGCAAATCCAAGTCTAAATCATTAAAAATTAGGCCAACATGAATGGAAACCCATGAGAATGTAATCTAGAAGTTATTCATGGCTAGATGCAGATCTTACAGCAGTAAATTCAAAGCAAAAACAAGACAAAAGCAAAACAAAGAATGAAGGAGACAAAGTTGTGAATGTTGACTAAGAAAGACTCCTCTCCATGTAATTTCGGCTTCATCAATTGGATGGTCTTCAAGCTGAAATTTTTGACCAAGTCCTACACCAAGAGACATCCCTTTTGTGCTTAGGAAATTTGCAGCCCCATGCATGGAGAAGAAGACAAAAACAACCCACCATAGAAGAGCTCCTCACGTTTTTGCCAAACCTAGCTCCTTGCTCTCCCCTATTGTCACTTCTCTTCTTTTGTTTTTAGTCTTTTTGTTCTATTTTTGTATCCAGCCGCCACTTACACCTCCTCCCACTTGTCTCTAGGTCTATTGTTAATTGAAAACCCATGCATGCAAGTCCTCCACCCTTTTGATGTATCGATGTAGTTTAACTTAAGGTGATGTCGTTTTATTTTACAGCTTCGACCTCTGATCGCCTTTTATGCAATAACTCCACGCATCTCCAATTGACATGAAATTTTGTATTAAGGTTCCCCACATGATGATATTGCTCTCCATAAAACTTCAGATTAATATGATCTCTGAAAATGCTCCTAATGCATCCCCAAATCACTTATACGAAATCTGGAGTTCAGAAGAGCTTGTCTTGATCTTTTCTTTGTGGACTTTTCATGGCTAGTAATATGGCCTTGAAATTTGGTATGGAACCTCATTTAATGATGTTCTAGATCCTAAAATTTGTTTCACAACAATTCTAGTTCCAAATTTTGCTCAAAACATGGCCCTTCCAACTTGTATCCATGCATTAAGATCAAATCTGCATGTAAACCCAAAAGGAACACAAATTAAACATTTAAATAGCAAAATAGGGACAAAATGTCATTTTAACATATATAGAAGTACTATAAAATTCATCCCTATCACCTATTCAGAGAGAAAACAAAGAACCAAGACAGCAGCCACACTAAGAGGAGTTCAGGTGAAAGAGAAAAGTAAGAAGGAGAAGAAAAGCTACACCACATAAACTCTAAGCATATGTTTGAAGTTTCAAACTTCAAGAGTTCATCAAGTTTTATATTTTTTTCAAATTTATTTTATTTTTATTTTTATTTTATTTTATTATGTTTTACATTTCTAAGAATATAGACTTGATTGAACTTATTATTATTATTATGTGTGGCTAAAATATTTTTAGGATTTGTTGTCTGAATTATCTGGGGACCCTTTGGTTGTTGATTTATTTTTTAAATATTGGTGTTGTTTATTGAGCGTATACCCTACAACAAATCAAGAGAGTGAGTGGGTAATTTGTATTAGATGTACAATGAGAGTTGGTGTTTAATATACCTATAGACAACAGGGTATTAATTTATTAGGAAAAGATTTCGATAAATTAATATATTGCCTATAGGATAACTTCATATCTAGTTATATGTTTAGGAAAGGCTTTGCAAGTCGAGAGATCCCAAAGTTAATCCTAGATTATTTAATTAGTGAAATTTAGTTGCACCTTGAGAGAGGGTAGCTAAAATATTAGGAAATCTTGGGCCAAATATAAATTAGATCAATTAAACCAAAGGAGAAACAAATAGGGATAACAACAAGTCATATTCTTAAATCTTGATTTTCTCCAAATTTCAGTTTGCTGTGTTGACGATTGCTTGTGTTGCTTGCTATTGTTTCCAAATTTATTTGCTTCTTATTTATTTATTTTGGTTTTATTTTTTAAAATCAATTTCTTGAACAAGGTGTAACCCAAATTGATAGGGTGTTTATATACAATCCTCATGGGATCGATATTCGTTCTTTACTACAAGTACGACCCGTATATTTGCAGATTTGATCATAAAACTAGTAGTTTGTTTTGTGAGTGAACATAGATAATTCAAATTATAATTGTCTAGAGACCTCTAGATTGCCAAATTAAAAAGGTTTAGATTTACTAAATTAAACCAAAAAACTTTCAAACATTGTAAAGATGTTCAAATTTATTTAAGGATTATCAAATTGATAAATTAGTTAAGGATTAGGCTTTAAATGACTCAATTAAGTTATGGGTTGGTTGGAATGTCTAATCTACGACCTTCACTAATTCAAGTCAATGCTATAGTTAAGTCAATGTCTTATCTCTAGTCACCTAAATTGAAGTTTGGTCATTCGTCAATATTAGGCATTAGGCTTAAAGCCCAAGAAGTTTTAATCTTAAAATCCCCTTTCTAAGACTAGTACCCTAATTATTAACTAAATTTTGGTCATTCATTTATTAAAATCATGTTGCTTATTGATTTTTCTAATGATTAAAGTAGATTTCTCATATCCTTAATCATCTTCCATCTCATCTTAAGTGGACAATTCAAGATAAGCATTAAGAACTCAAAATAAACAAATAATATCATCCAACAAGTTATAGAAACTCAATCAATCCATTTGACAACCTGTCTTTAGCAAGAAATTAGATTAAAACATCATATATAACCAAGAAAAATTAGATTTAACTATCAACAACATGTTCTTACATATATATGAACAAAGGAGTAAAATACAAAATGGTTATTTGTTTTGAAAGCACGAAATAAAGATAAAAATAGATAGATAGCTTCCAATCATGAATATAAGCTCCTTGGAATCCTTAAAACATCCTAAAAATACCAAATACAAGGTTTAGAAGAACAGAAGAAAAACCTAACCTAAAAAAGAAAAGAAAAATCTAAGTTAAATTTGAGTTCTAGCAATTATAATATGTATTCCTCTTCTTGAAAATAGGTTTTCTGCCTTCTTTTACATGTCTCCTAAAAGTGGGAAGCAGGTGGACCAAGTTTTATCGAATAGGAAGGAAGATCCTACTAGAAATATCTCAATTGCTATTTAAACTATGCTTGAAAAGAGTTAAACGGCTTCGTTCTACTACTGTCATTTAACTCTAAAAGCTTTCTCAAATGTAGGTTAGTAGGAGTTAAATGGTCAGTGGATCTAGATGAATTTTTTACTCCATTTTAGCTCCAATTTCTACGTTTTCTTCAATTGCTCTCAACAATTGGGGAATCCTCTACAACATAAACATTTCAAAGTATAAATTTAACAATTTAACTTTAAGATAGGAGTGAAATTACCTCAAAATATCAAGGACATCTTTATAGAAATAAACCCTTATCAGAAACCAAAATGGCACCTGATGGGACTGAAGGCAAGCAAATTATTTGGATACCTGACCAATCTCTTAGAAGAAGAAAAGGGAATTCATTGCAACAATAGTAGGAGCACTTCTTGGCTTATTTTAACAGGAAGATGAAGACAACAAGAAGAACTTATCGTGATATCAACCTAATTCTGATTGAATCTAATAGTCTTCCATCTGATCCTATAAATCTAGTTTGGATAAGCAAAACATCTCCTAGTCAGACTATCAAATCAGAATAGAAATCCTTTAAAGGCACTTCTCTATATAAATCCCCTCCAAAATAAAAGTTCTTTAGTACATTGAAGATTTAATTAATTTCTCCAGAAGAAAAAGAGCAAAATCTGAGAGACTCGCTCAAGAATGATGCTCTAAAGGAAGTGGTACAAAAGCTTCAGTTCATATCCGTCCCTAGGTAAAACTTAAAGAGTTTTCATCATAGTTTTGTCTACTACTTGGTTCTACTTTTTATTTTTTAGTTTGTTGGTATTCTAGGTTGCTGTCTTCCTAGTAGATCTTTTATAGAAGTCTAGAAAATCTTAGTCAGTCTTTTAGGCAAAATTTTATAACATGTTCTTTTTAGTTTTAGCTACTTTAATCTTTCATAGAAAGTGTCTTATGTTCCCTTTGTTGGTTAAGCTTACTCTTGTTCTATAAATAACTCTCTTTTAATTAGTTTATTACTGATGTAAGCCCTATGGCACTCAACAGAGGGGTGAATTAGGTGTTTAAAAAATTTCTTAACAAATTAAAAAACTTTAAACACCTTAGGCCAATTTAACTATATAAATTTCTAACCAAAATTCAACTTAAATGATAAGCTAAACTTTATACCAAAATTAAACAAATTTAATAAATAATAAACCAAACACAATAAGAATAAATATAAAGAGGATATGGAAATAGATGAACACCAAGATTTATAAAGGTTCACCTACCCTAAAGATAGACTACGTTCTCTCTCTAACTACTTATTGGAAATTCACTAAAGAACTAATCTTACTTTAATTGGGCGAAGAGTAACCCTTACAACAATCTTGATTATAAGGCCAAGAGGAATCTTTACAACAACATTGCTTATAAGGACAAGATAAACCTTTACAATCTTGATTTTAAGGCCAAGAGGAACCTCTACAATCTTACCTTAGGGTGAAGAGTAACCCAATAAGCTTGTTCAAAGGTCAAGAGAAACATATACACATTCTTGTTCTAAGGTCAAGAGGAACCTATCAATCTTCCTTTTCAAAGGGAGAAGAGTAACCCTTACAACTCAATCAAAATATATAATTTTTAGACCACAAACACAACCCTTAAAATAAGCTCCTTTGATCTTTAACACAAGCTTCTATATCTTAATAGAACTTGATTAAAATCAATTTAAGAAAGGGGCTCAAATGCAACCAATGCAATACTTATGCCTTATGTGATGTCTAATGCACATATAAGGCCTAAAGCCAACAAATTCACATTTAATTAATAATTCAATTTAAATCTTATTTATCCTAGGTGAAGAGAAACCTATTCAATCTATTTTAAAGGCAAAGAGCATCCTATACTCCAATTAACAATTAACACAAAGTAATTCCCCCAATTATGTAACCAATACATACCTTTTATGATGTTTCTCTAATGCCCATACAATAAACTCAATTATGAAAACTCTAGAGTCAATTAAAAAAATTAGCAAATCTCCTAACACATTCAAAGATCTTTAAAAAAATAAATATATCCGATAAAAACACAATTAAAGACTCAAATAATCTGATTTAATCTATATGAACATAAACTATAAAAATATGCAGTCTTAAAGTTCTAGCCTATAAACAAACAATTTTAATCAATAAAATGATGAAAAATAAATGAAACAAACCTATTGGAACTTCAATTAATTAGTTAAAAACAAATCTTAGTAAAAAAACATAATTTTATAGCATCAAATAAAAGGATTAATTCAAAACGAAAGCAAAAAAACGTCAAACCTGTGCAACTTTGGTGCAACCTGCAAAATTAAGCTTAAACACACAATATAATAGCTTAAAATAAAAAATAAAATAATATCAACCTTCTAAGACCTTTTCCAAACTGAAAAAAATAAATGCATACCACCAAAAAAATGTTTAAATGCCAAATCGAATTGAATAAGGAGCTGTATAAAAAACTTAACCGATTTGAGCAACCTGTGTTCTTTGAGCTCAAACAAACATTATGAGTGCTTAAAAATCCAAGTAAAAGCTTTGATACGCTCTTGAGAAATTAATAAAAACTTGTATGATAATTTTCAATCAACAAAATTGGTTTTGCAAGCTCAAAATTGAAGAATACATAAGTTCAGAGAAGTTCATCCAAAACAGAGACAGTTTTGGTATTGATATTTTGAAAACTTGAGTCTAACAAAATAATGAATCAAAAAACCAAATGAAAGATTTAAAAATTTGTCTATGTATAAACTAATTAGAAACATAAATTTTATAGCACTCAAAACGGATTTACAACAAGAAATCGAAGTTGAAAGAAAATAGTGCAAAAAATAAAAAACAAAGCTTTAAATGTTTGAATGATTGATCTTGAAATTTGTTTTTCAGGGTATCTAAACTTGATAAAAAAATGTTTAGGAGAGGTTTATAGTGTTGGGAGAGGTTTGGAGTCATTATATATAAGAACTAGCCATTTGGTAGACAAAAAAACTGTTAAAACCGAATATGCAAATGTATTATGCAAATTTGAGAGCCATTTTCAAGCATTGATTAAGAATTAAGTTTATGACACTTATACCTTAAGTCCTTTTCCTAAACTTAACCAAATTTGGTCTTAATAAATGTGATCTTCAATTGATCTTCATCCACTCTTGATCTTTATCCTTGATCATCACTTGATCTTCAATCCTTATCCATTGATCCTTGATCGTCTAATGTTTTGCTCCTCTACCTCATCTCCATAATTATATTCTTGCACTTTAAACATTAACCTATCTTAATTACACATCAAAACTCAAACATTAGTAATAATAATGTTTTGTCATCATCAAAACACATAATTTTTTTTATAAATTAGTAAAGTAGATTAATTAAAAAGAGAAAAGTTATGTACAAAACAAGAGAATCCTAAGCACAACTATTCTCTTAACCAGGAGAATAAAAACTAACACCAAAACAAAGTCTAAAACTTAAGGTTTTTCATAAAATCAAATTGCAAAAGGTGAAGACCAAACTCTTCATCTATATAATCAAAATTACCATAATAAAAAAGGCACTTGATACCAAATAAATAAAAGAGAGCTGGTCTAAAATAAACAGAATGGGGCCTTGAACAAAAGCTTTAGAATTGCTTTTGATGGAAATTCTCTGCTGAAGAGTAATTTTGCATTTCTTTCTCCTATGGAAAGGTAGAAAGTCTTCTATGTTCCCCATTAATTGAGATCTCAAAAGTATATAATCATTTGAATATTCCTATGCTACAGGGTCGGTTTAAACCAGGAACTGGAACCAAGTCCAGCAAAAACACCTTCAAGAGATGAAAACAACAGATCTCGAACAAATAGGTACTCAAAGGAATTTTTAGACTTCATATGTATTGGACCTTTGACTAAAGATTTAGACCCATATCCTTTAGGAAGTTTAATACCCACAAACTGTTACTAATGGCGAGGCTTATGAAAGATAAAAAGATTGGCCATGCAGTCAAGGTACCTCGACTTCTTTGATCAGTGATAGAAAAGCTACCTGTCACCTTCCTCTTTCTAATGATGTAGGAGACAACCTGAGCTTAAGCCGAATCAGGGGCATTAAAGTTTTTTCCAAAAACAGTTCTGCACCAAAAGGGTTTACTGGGGCATCCAGTTTGTAACTTACGGCCTACCATGGCTTTTTGCCTTTGAAGGGGAACCTACATGGGGAATACTTGCAAAACAAAGGTGAGGAATAACTTACAGAAAATTAAATCACAATTACCTCTCATCATTGTTTAGGTTGACAAATTCCATAATATGTTGAACTACTTTGGTTGATAGGCTCCCAACGTCCAAGGTTGTGCCTTTAAATGTTCGATTATTACGTTCTTACCGAAGGTGGTAAACTGTAATAGTAAGGATAGTAGACATAAGGTCTATATCAGTGAATCTAAGGTTAGGTGGATGGCATTACCATTGAATAAAATCATAGAGTTTGAGCAACCTATGCAGCTGAAATTGGAAATGTTTTGGAATATATAACCAAACTGCTTTTGAGTAAGAACATTCAATGAATAGATGGTTAAGGTCTTCATTATTAGAAAATAGAGGGAGCAAAAGTTAGGAGAATTCATGAAAAGGAGCTTGTCCCTCATATGAAGTTTCTTAAGAAAAGCTAGCCAAAGAATAAAGAAGCAATTAGTGCTAGATTTCTTATGACAGACCAGGTTATGCCATCGAACTAGAGGGTTTAGAGATTTTAACAAGTTATAGGTTAAAGAAATAGTATAGCTTTCATAAGGCTAGCCAGTCGTTCCAGTCTGTCTGTTTAGAAGCCCACTGGATGGTAAGGAAGGGAGTCAAGGTTCCAGATAGTCTCCTTTGAAGAATCTCTCCAAGTCCAGGAGTTTTCTTTGATTATTTTGGAGACTTTTGTAGTTAAAGGCAAGTCAGAAGCATTGATCAATCTTGAAGTGGTGCATTTCAAGACGATTCCTCTTGGATGCCACAGGTCTTACCATAAAAGAGTGGTAGTCCTATTGGCTATCATGAATCTGAATTGGTCCCTAATTAGATCCCTAGTATGTAATAATTTCCTCCATCTCTAAGAGCTATTATAATTAGGCTTAGTAGTCCAGAAATTCTTACGGTTAAGGATAATAGTATGCAACAACTTAACCCATAAAACTTCATGGTCATTCAACAGAAACCAAATGCGTTTTCCTAACAAGACATTGTTCCAAGTTGGAAGATGATTAATAACTAGACCCCCTTCTTTCTTAGGCTTAAAAATATCCCTCTAGTTGACTTTCAAATGGTGGTGAGAAGTGAGTGAACCAGACTATAGAAAAGTCCTATAATTTGCCTCTAAATATCTGATACTAGATGAAGGGAGAAAAAATTGGCTAGACCAGTAAACTTGGAAAGTAGAGAGAACATAATTGATAAGTTGAATTCTACCTACATAGGAGAGGAACTTATTAGTCCACTTGTTGACTCTATTCATCACTTTTTCGAGAAGAGGAAGGCAATCTCTATTAGAGAGCTGACCAATAAGGAGGGGCAGACCTAAGTATTTGATAGGGAGATCCCCTCTATGAAACCTTATGCAATGAACCATATGGTTCTCAAAGTTTCCAAGATGGGAGATAAAAAGAATTGACTCTTAATAGGATTAGTGTCTGGGCCAAAAAATTTAGAGAAGGAATGCAGACAATCAAATAACACTTGCATAGACTATTTATCTACGTGAAAAAAGAGTAAGAGATCGTCAGTAAATAAGAGGTGAGACAGACGAACCTTAGAATAGTGCCAATAGAACTGAAAATCAGGAATTCTTCTAATAGTCAAATCTAAACTTCTAAAAAGGACTTCCATACAGAGAATAAAAAGATAAGGGGAAAAAGGACCCCCTTGACTAAGCCCAAATTTACCTCTAAAGAACTTGGAAGAATTCCCATTTATCAAGATAGAGTAAAAGGGAGAGTAGATATGCTCCCAACCCATCTAATAAATGGAGTGGGGAACCTTAAGGTTTGAAGGAAAAAAGTTAAGAAGTCCAAGTGAATAGAGTCATAGGATTTTTTCAAGTCAATTTTAATGGCACAACACTGATGACCATTATCCAAGTGATAATTCTTGAAAATTTCTTAGGCCAACAGAATGTTGCCACCAATCTGACGGCTTTTGATAAAATCATATTGGTTAGGGCTAATAATGCTAGGGAGGATATGTTTGAGCCTATTAGCAAGGATTTTAGAGATGGCTTTATAGATCAAGTTACACTAAGATATAGGCTAAAAGTTAGTGACATAGGAAGGGTGAGCAGTCTTAGGTATAAGAGAGATGAAGGTTGAATTAAGCTCTTTAAGCAATTTTCCTTATTAGAAGAAATCTTAGATGGCCTTAGTAATACCCTCATCAATTATATGCCAAGTTTTCTTAAAGAAAAAGCCATTAAATCTGTCAAGACCTAGACTCTTAGAGGGATTAAAGGAGCTGAACACCTCCTTGATCTCAAGGGCATAATAGGGTAATTTAAAGTAGTGACAAAATCATAAGATATAAGAGTGGGAAAGAGAGAGGAAAGATACTCCCTCAGATAAGGAAGATCTTTCTTCATCCCTATAATACTTTGGAAGAAGTCAACAAAATTCTTTTGAATATCCTCAAACTTTAGAACTCGATGGCCTATGGTATCAATGAGAGAGTTGATATTGTTCCTATTCATATGGTAAACGAGAGACTACTGAAAAAGCTTAGTGTTCTTATCTCCCTCTTTCAACCATTGAATACGAGAAGACTGTTTATAAAAACTATCTTGATCCTCGAGAGACTCTAAAAGGTTAGCAATTGCTTCCTTCTCCTTTTGAAGAAAGAAAGAATTACTAGGATTGGACTTAAGTTGATTTTGAATCTAATTGAGATTGGCTTGATTGATATTAACTCTCTCATACAGGTTACCCACCTTTTGAGTGTTTAAATATTTAAGCACATTTTTAACCATTTTTAACTTATTAACGACACAGAACATAAGAGTACCATCCACAGGAGTAGACTAGGTATCTTCAACAGTCTGTAGAAAATTAGGGTGATAAGCAAGAAAGTTGGAAAAATGAAAGGGAGAAGCTCTTTTGGGGGGGAAAGAGTAGAGCTTGAACCATAAGAGGGGAGTGATCAAAGATGTTAAGATTATCAATTAGACAATGAGAGCTAAGGATTCACACAAGCCAACGAGAATTGATGAGAGATCCATCAAGCTTTCTAGAAATTAAAGGATCACCTAGTTGTTTGTTTGACTAGATGAAACTAGGACCACTAGAGTTAAGATCAAATAAGGAAAAACTCTTAGCAAAATCCTTGAAGTTCGTCATACCATTAATGGCATAATGACTAACAAACAAAATGGCATTGAAGTCCCCAGCAGTAAGCCAGGGTTGGTTGTTCATATTCTGAGCAATGTAGTTAATAGTAGACCAAATATTCTTCCTATGATTATTATTGTTAGACCCATAAATGTAAGAGACGTAGAAGGGAGTAGCTTGATGAATAGGCATCACTTCCAAATGGATGAGTTGATCTAAGGGGGTAAAAGGAGTCCAAGAGTAGAGATTAGGGTCCTAGGCTATAACTAACCTGGCATTAGAGAAAAGAGTTAGGTTACTACAACACAACCAAAGAGGGAACAAAAACCTACAGATTCTATCTAGATGAGAAGAGTGCATAATTCTAATTTCACTAATACAGACAAAAGACACTGAAAGCAACTTAAGGAAAATCTTAGCAACTAATTGCTTCATAGTATTATTAAGACCCCTATTATTCCAGAAAAATAACAACATAATAAAAGGCAAAGAAAATAGAGACACCTCCTAAGATTTAGCCTTTTGTCTAAACCTCCTATTTGTCTTAGTAGTAAAGCCTTCTTAATTATTACATAAAGGGACCTCTTCAGCAATGTTAGTGACCAAAATAGATTCAATCAAATCAGAAGGTTTACCAAAAACTTTACAAGCAAGGTTAGTGTCATCCTCAAGGTGCTCCTCCTGAGGATCCCTTTACA
>JAOXYD010119679.1:0-11236 GCA_028565735.1 Pinacopodium congolense | reverse complement strand
AACTAAGGTCTTGTAGCTTCCATAACTCTTGTGTTTCCTTTAGCTTCATCTTAGCCCTCCAAACTTCAAGCTTTACATATAGAGTCATCTTGAAATAACCTATCTTTGAATTTTACTATGCAAACTCAAATCATTAGTAATAATGATGTTTTGTTATCACCAAAACTAAGATTGGAACCTCCCTTATTTCAAAAAGTTTGATTATGGAATTAAAATATTAAACTTGATTTAGAAAGGCATATAAATATTAAGGTGTATAATTAAGAGGAAAGTGCATGAATTATTTTTAAACTATACCTCTTTATAAGTCAAATTGATTTATAATGCTATTTGATGTTATGTGAATATGTGAATATTGATTTGATTTGATGTGAAAAATATTTTTAAATTGCTTAAAAGTTTTAACAAAAGGTTTTGAAAAATGTTTATAATGAATAACTAAGGCTAATTTTGTGTTAGAAGTCAATTGAAATGTTTTGGAAATTTAAAAAAACTTGGAATTGGATTTAAAACCTTGTTTAAGTTATACATGATGTTAAAAAAATTTTTTCAATGTTTTTAAGATTGAATTGAAGCATTTTTATAGTTTTCTAGGAGCTAAATAGCAAGTATTAAAGGCTATAGGGTGACCACCTTTGTAGTCTTGTAGAACAATCGTAATAGTCCGTGTGAAGATATCAATTATGGTTATACTCAAAGAGTAACAAGGTTGTTGATCTCTCTAAGAACTATTATTGATGTCCAATGGCTAGTTTTGTAGGGAAAGTTGCTCTCGGTTTTAGCTAATTTTTAGCCCTTAAATGGCTAATTTTCCTAACACTATATATATGTGTCTTAAGCCTTTCATAATAATCTTTATGACATATAAATGAAGATTTGATATAAAAAAGAGAGATTTATAAAAGCAGTAAACATTTTTTTTATTGCCCTTTTGTCTACTATTGTTTTCTTCATTTAAATCCATTTTTAGTGCCGCAAAATTGTTGCATTTTTTTAACTAAGTTGTTAAGGGTTTCATTAATCATACAACTGAATTTTTAGAGGCTTGTTTTGTTGTTTGCAAGCATTCAAAGCCATATATAGCACATCTATTTAGATTTGGGTGTTTTATCTTTCATACTCATCTTCCATTATTTTTAAACCAATTTTTATGCTTTAAAATTGTTCCAATATGTTTTTCTTTTGTTTTCTTTACCTTCTAGTAGGTTTACTATGATAATTTTGTACGTTTAGAAGCTATGAAATGTTAGTTATTTGAGCTGGAAGTGAAATAGATCATATTTGGAAGCTTATGTGTTGTTCTTGATTCTATCTTATTGTTCCATGCTTTAAATTTCAATTTTATTTTTAAAATCTATTTTAAACTGATAGATTAAGGTTCTAATAGGCTGGTTGTGTTAATTTTGCACATTTTAGTGGGTTAAAATCATTGATATTAAAGCTAGAAGTTAAGTATTACAGTTTTTGATAGCTTACATTTTCATAGGGTTCAATATGATTTTTAAATACTTTAAACTCGTTTTTTATTACTTCAATCTAATTATTTATGACTTGTTAAGAAGTAAGGAGACTTAATTTTTTGTTTATTTGTCTCTAAAGGTTTTAAACTTGTTTTTAGTGAATGAGCTTCATTGATATACCATTAAAAAGGTGTGCTTGGTTACTTATTTTAGGGTTTTTGTTGTTGATTGATTAATTGTTAGGATATAGGCTTCTCTTTCCTTTAAAACTAGTGCTGATAGGTTACCTTGACTCGTGTTTAATAAGATTTGAGTTTCATTGATCATGAAATGTGATTTGCATTGATTATAATATTTACGAGCATTGGGGAATGCATTGGTTTTAATATTGCATAAGTTGTATTATGAACTCCTTTAAGCATTGTTTTTTATCAAGCATTTATTATAATGTGTAATCTTGAATTAAGGCTCAAGGGAGCCTAAATTTTTCTCTGCCTTTATTGGCTTAATTTGTGAATTATCAAGTTTTTTTAAAGGTATTAAACCAAATGAGGTTCAAATTATTTTGAAGTTGGCAAAATGACGAATAAAATAATATTTTTATGTGTTTTTTTAAGCATTGAAAAATATGTATTAAGCTTAGAATGTTAAAGGAGATGTTTAAGGAGTCTTATAGCTAAAATGAAGATCATTAAGTAAATTGATCAAGACTGAAGTTTTTGGAAGAACTAAGATAGAATTCATATAGTTTTTGATTATTAGTTTTATTACAACTCTTATTTAAGTTTTCTTTAGTGTTTAAAGAGGATCACTACATGAATAATTAATTCATAATTTAAAATATGCATATTAGTTTCATAATCAAGAGGAACATAGTGTGAAATATTTTAATAATCCTTTTGATTGGTTAAAAATGTTTTTGGGAAGGTTTTTGATTGTGTTTATAAGTCTTCTAGGGGTATAAAAGTGTTAGGAATTAATTTGGATTGAATTTAATGAATTTGGAGAAGTTTTATACCGTCTAATGAGTTAAATAATGGCATGTTTTGGGCTAAATGGTGGTCTATTTGAATCGTCACTTAGTATACATTTTTGAAGAGTTATAAGGTGATTGGATAGAAGTTAAATAGAGGTACACATCAGCCACTTTTTAATACATCATAAATTACAATAAATAGATTTTCTCCAGTGGTAACTCAATTTTAATGCATTGTAATGTTGTACAATAGTAAGAAATGGCTAGTTTGACATCTTAGGGATATAAGTAGGTCGTATAATACTTATTTTAATCATTAAGTGTTTGAAAAGTGATCATTCAAGTGTTTAAAAGCATTATGAAGTTCTTGGTTGCTCTTTCTCTTTGAGTATTTTCTCTTACATGTTTTTTCATTCATTTTGAGTTATTGTGAGCCTCCTAAATACACTAGAGAGCACTTAAGTGAAATTAGATTTCAAGTGCAATCTTTTTGTGAAAGATTGTTCTTCTGAAAGGTTATTCCTTAGCCTTGAAAGGGAGTGAAAGGTTTAGCTCAAGCCTTTAAAAAGGTATTATAATCTGACATGTAACTTAATCATTTTTGATATTGGAGTAAAATCTTAATAGTGGTATTTGGGACTAGATGTAGGAACAAGTTAATCGCTTGGAATTAGAATAAATTATTGGTGTCCTTCTTCCTTTACTTCCTTTAATTTTTAAGTAATTATAGTTGTATTTTAATTTAATTCCTTGATAAAAATTTTTATTTTTATTTATCTATCCAATCTTTGCATATTTTCATTCATCTTAACTTTGTTTATTGAATAGATTAATTTGTATTATATTCATCGTAATTTTTTTCTATTTTCTACAATATGTTTTTCATAAAGTGTTAATTATCTTTAAGTAATCTTAGAATTTTGTAAAGAATTTTTTAAAGAATCTAATTCGCCCCTCTTAGGTGCCATTCAAATATAATAATTGGTATTAGAGCGTAGGTCTCACTTAGTTTAAATTCTAACAAATTTTTTAGGAAGAGATCGATATGGCACACACAATGAACATCTTTGCTCTCTCATCTAGTGATGAAGGTCATAATACTCATAGAGCTCGTTATTTTGATGGGAATAATTTCTTGTATTGGAAGGCTAGGATGATTTATTATTTAAGGGGTAAAAGTGTAGATTTATCGATTATGGTTTTCTAAAAAACTCCTATGCCTATCAAACTTCTAGGAAATGAACTAGTTCTTAAGAAAGAAAATGAGTGGGATAATGAAGAAAAGAGATTAGTTTCTTTAAACTATAAAGCCATGCATATTTTGTATTGTGCACTAAGCATGCAAGAATTTAATAGGAATTCTATTTGTGAAATTACATATGATATTTGGCATATACTATAAATCACTTATAAAGGTACGAATTAGGAAAAAGAAACTAAATTTTGTATGCTCACTCATCAATATGAACTTTTTAAAATGTTAAATGATGAAAATATCTTTACTATATATGCTTGTTTTAATAATATTATAAGTACTTTAAAGGGTTTAAGTAAGACCTATTAAAATATTAAGCTTGTGAGGAGGATTCTTATATCGCTACTAAAGTAATTGTGCCTTCCATAGTCTTCCTATTGATAAGTTGATTAGATCCTTGTTGACTTATGAGATGATGTTGACAGGAACTCAAGTAGAGGACATTGTGCCTAAAAAGAAAAACATAGTGTTCAAGGTAATAAGAAAGGAGGAAAGCGGGAATGAAGAAATGTTATATAAAAGAGAAGAGGAAGAAACGCTTGTGTTCATTATAAGAGGAATGAGGAAAATCATATGAAAGAATGATCTTATCTCTAGAAGAGAAGGTAAGTCCTCATCCAAAAATAAATTTATTACTATAACATGTTTTGAATGTGGTAAAAAAAGGTCATTTAAGGTCGCATTACCCATACCTTAAAAAATACGAGAAGAGAGAAAAGAAAAAAAGGAAGTAAATGAAGGAGTCAAATAAGAAAGCATTAAAAGTAGCATGGAGCAAATAAATTGATTTTGAAAAAGAAAAACTTGCAAACGTTTGCTTTATGGCACATAATAAGGTAAGTATTTCTCACCCTCATGAAAGTGAAAATGAATATGAAGTTGAATACACTTATAAGTAGTTGCTTGAGTATGTTAAGGATTTGGCTAAGAAAAATTTTTTTTTGCATGATAAACATAATGACTATTTGAAATTGCTAGAAGAATTTAAATTAGAAAATGGAGGACTTAGGAAAGACTTAGACTCAATCAACAAAGATAATGATGAGCTAGTAAATGAAAATGTAGTGTTAAAGAAAGAGGTTAAATCCCTTAAAGAATCACTTAGGAAATTCACTAAGGGTAATGAGAAATTAGCAACAATGTTAAGTGTTCAAAAGGTAGGAAATGATAAACATAATTTAGGCTATAGTATTGAAAAAGGAGCATCTACTAGCAAGACAATTTCCGTAAAAGGAAATAACGTAGAAGATGAATGTACTTAAGAATGTTTAACATACATTTATAAGTAGACCTTAATCTAGGCACTATGCATACATGTACACACCATGGCCTAGAAGTTTTTAACAACATTGATTTAATGATAAAAGAATCTTTTCTCAACCTAGGCAAAGTTTTCAAAAAGTTTATAATGAATTTAGGCCTAGAAATGATTATAGAAATGCATATAGGACCTGCACTCCATTATTTTGCACATATTACGATTATCATAGACATGTATCTCATTTTTTATATGATAGAATTAGAGATGTTTCATTAAGAGGTATAGATAAGTATACAACTACTATTCAAGGACCAAAGATGATGTGGGTACCTAAATCCATATGAGTTTCTAATTTAGAGGTCACTAAGAGGAAAAATAAATTGTACATAAATAGTGGATGTTCATGACATGTAATTGGTGACCCTTTGTAATTTATCACCTTTAAGAGCAAGGATTGAGGATTCATAACTTTTAGAGATAATGCCAAGGGTAAGGTAATTGGCATTGAAAAAGTCAGTAAGAAAAGTTGTCTATTAATTGATGATGGTTTGAAACCTAATCTTTTGAGCTTTAATCAATTATGTAATAAGGATTATAAAGTTTGCTTTAAAGGTAAAGAATGTGTTGTTTCAAATTTAAATGATGGTAGTATTATTTTCCTAGGAGATGGCAATATTTATGTTTTTGATTTAGATAATACTATAATTGAAAATAAGTGCTTAGTTTCTTTGAATGAAGACACATGGATTTGGAATAGAAGGCTTGGACATGCTAGCATGGATCTTTTATCAACACTCATCTCCAAAAAACTTGTGAATGGGTTCCTCAGCATAAAGTATGAAAAATATGATACATGTGGAGCTTCTCAAATGGGAAAATAAGTAAGGAGTTCATTTCCAAGCAAAAAATTGGTAACCACTTCTAGACCTCTTTAACTTTTACATATGGATTTATTTGGTCCTAACTAAGTAGCTAGTTTAGGTGGTAAAACTTATGTTTTTTTTGTCATTGATGATTTTAGTAGATTTATTTGGGTATTATTTTTTAGTTTTAAGGATGATTTATATTGTTTGTGAGTTTTTCTAAGAAGATTCAAAATGGACAAAAGCTTATGAATTGCATATATTAAGAGTGATCATGGTAGAAAATTTGGCAATGAATTATTTGATTCATTTTGTGATGAATATAGATTTTTTAATAAATTTTCAGCCCGTAAGACTCGCCAACAAAATGGTGTAGTAGAAAGAAAAAAAAAGGACTTTACATAGATCTATGATTAATTAATACAAATTATCTAAATATTTTTAGGTTGAAGCCATAGCTTGTGCATTTTCATATAATTAATAGAATTAAAATTAGGCATGAAACGAAAAAAAACCCTTATGAAATTTAAAAAGGTAAGAAAAAAATAGTCTTTTTAAAGACTTTGGTTGTAAGTATTATATCTTGAACACTAAGGATAGCTTAGGAAAATTTGATTCTAAAATTGATGAAGGCATAATTTTAGGCTACTCCTTGACTAGTATGGCATATATAGTATTTAATAAAAGACTCATATTGTGGAAGAATCCGTGAATGTTGTTTTTGATAATACTAACCACTTTAAAAGCAAAAAAAGGATGAGGAATAAACCACACAAGAACATATTGTTGAACCAAGAGATGGAAGGAAGGAGGAAGATTTACCAAGAGATTGGAAATACAAGAAAGATCATCCCTCTAACTAAATAATAGGTGATATTCAACAAGGGGTAACTACTCATTCTCACTTTAATTTATCTCATATTGCATTCATGTGTAATATTGAACCTAGAAGTATAGAATATGCCTTAGTTGATGAGAATTAGGTTTTAGTTATGAATGAGGCATTAGTGTGGGATCTTGTACCTAGGCCTAAAGATCACCCAATAATAGGTACAAAATAGGTTTTAAAAATAAATTAGTTGAAAAAGAAAAAATTATTAGGAATAAGGATAGGCTAGTAACAGAAGGATATAATTAAAAAGAAGGAATAGATTATGATGAAACTTTTGCCTCCATAGCAAGATTATAAACCATTAGATTGTTACTTGCATTTAGATCTTACATGGTTTTTAAATTATACCAAATGGATGTTAAAAGTGATTTTTTAAATGGGTTTTTATATAAGAAGAAGTTTATGTTTAATAACCCCCTGATTTTAAAGGTGTGCATTATTTTTAAATTATTTAAACCATTATATAGTCTAAAACAAGCACCTAGAGCATGGTATGATGGGCTAAGTTCATTTTTACTTGAAAATTGTTTCGTAAAAGGTAAAGTTGATACCATTTTGTTCATTAAGAGAGACAAAGAAGATATGTTAATTGTCTAAATTTATGTAGATGATATTATTTTTAATGTTACTAATGAATCATTGTGCTAAGAGTTTGTTAGGTGTATGAATAAGGAGTTCAAAATGAGCTTAATGGGAGAATTAAATTTCTTTCTTAAACTCCAAATTAAGAAACTGAAGGATGGTATTTTTGTTAATCAAGTGAACTACATGAAGGAACTTTTTAAATGTTTTGGAATTAATCAAGTGAAACTGTTGACTATAACCATGAGCATATCCACAAAATTAAATAAAGATGAAGATGGTAAGGAAGTGGATGTTAAGCAATATTGAGGTATGTTGGTAATTTGCTTTACTTAGTTGTAAGTAGGAAAAATATTGTGTTTAGTGTATGTTTATATGTGGAATTTTAAATGTAAGACTTCAGTATCACAGAAATACATTTTTAAAATTAGATGGTTATTCAGATGCTGATTATGCTAGTAGTTTATTAGATAGAAAAAGCTTGTTTAGTGTATGTCAACTCCTTGGAAAAGCATTAGTTTCATGGTTTCAAAAAAATTTTTTTTTATTGCATTATCTACAGCAGAAGTGGAATATATAGCCTTGAGAAGTTGTTGCATAAAAGTTTTATGGCTTAGACAACTACTTAGATATTATAGCTTAGAACTCTCCAAAATACCCATTAGATTCTATAATACAAGTTTTATTTATTTAATGAAAAATCCTATTCAGCATTCTAGGACAAAGTATACAGAAATTAGATATCATTTCATTAGAGAACATGTTCAAAATGGTGACATATAACTTAAATTTATTGATACTGTGCATCAATTAGCTGATATTTTTACTAAACCTATGTGTGAGGATAGATTTTGCATGATTAAGAAAGAGTTAGGTATAATTGATGGTGCTTCTTTATAGTTCTTATGAATTGTCTCACATTTTTATTGTTTAAGTTTGTAAATATTTGTATTTTTAACATGTTTAAGCATTTAATTTTATTTTTTGATGATTCCAAAAAGAGGGGAGAGACTTTTTATTCTATAGTTTGTGTATAAAGGGTGAGTAGCTTTTTCATTTCATTTTTCTTTTAATTCTTTTCAAATTTTATTAGAATAAACTAATTTAGGGGGAGTTGATGTTTTTCAATTGAGTTTTTTTTATTTGAATAATGGTTGTAAGATTTTGATGAATTTAAGGGGAGTTTGTTTTGTTGAAGAATATAATGTTTGGATAACGTTTGAAGTGGATTAGCTCTTTGGAATACTTTTTAACTTGCTGCTATGATTTGGACTAGTTAAATTTTATGTACTCATATGGATTTTAAGTGTTTATATATGTTATATCACATGGTTTTGTCATCATAAAAAAGGAGGAGATTGTTGAACCAAGGGAGATTCACCTTATTTTGATGTTGACAAAAGACCAGATGGACTTTTTTTGTGTGTTTTTAAGCATTGAAAAATAGGTATTAAGCTTGGAATGCTAAAGGAGATTTTTAAGGAGTCTTGGAGTTAAAAAGAAGATCATGAAGTGAATTGATCAAGATTCAAGGTTTTGGAAGAATTAAGATATTCATATAGTTTTTTATTTTTAGTTTTATTGTAAGTATTATTTAAGTTTGCTTTAGTGTTTAAAGAGGCCCACTACATACATAATTCATTCATAATTTAGAAAGTGTATATAAGATGCATAATCAAAAGGAACATTTTGTGAAATATTTTAATAATCCTCTTAATTGGTTAAAAATGTTTTTAGAAAGGTTTTGAATGTGTTTATGAGTTTTTCAAGAGTATAAATGTGTTAGGAATTAATTAGGATTGCATTGAATGAGTTTAGAGAAGTTTTACACCGTCTAATGAGATAAATGGTGGCATGTTTTGGGCTAAATGGTGGTCTGTTTGAACCATCATTCAGTATACGTTCTTGAAGGGTTAAATAGTAATTGGATAGGAGTTAAATAGTGGTACGCAACATCTACTATCAAATGGCACAGTTTAAGTCCCAAGATTCACTGTTTAAGAATGTAAGTCACATTTAGTTGATTTACTCTAATGGTAACTCAATTTTAATGCATTTTAACATTGTAAAATGATAATAAATGGCTAGTTTGATATCAAAGGGCCATAAATAGGTTGTATACATTATTGTAGTCATATAAGTGTCTAAAAAGTGATCATTCAAGTGTTTAAAGCCTTATGAAGTTCTTGGTTGCTTTTACTATTTGAGTGCTCTCTCTTACATTTTTTTACATTCATTTTGAGTTGTTGTGAGCCTCCTAAATACACTAAAGAGCACTTAAGTGAGGTTAGATTTCAAGTGTAATACTTTTATGAGAGATTGCTCTTGTGAAAGGTTATTCCTTAACCTTGTAAGGGAGTGAAAGATTTACCTTGAGCCTTTAAAAGGGTATTGTAATCTAACGTTGTAACTTGATTATTTTTTATATTGGAACAAAATCTCAACAATGGTGTTGGGGAGTAGACATTGGAATAAGTGGATTGCTCTGATCTAGAAGAAATAGATGGTTTCCTTCTTCCCATACTTTCTTTAATTTTTATGCAGTTCTAATTGTCTTTTTAATTTAATTCCTTAATAAAAAATTTTATTTTAATTTTATCCATCTATCGTCTACATATCTTTCATTCATCTTAATTTTTTATTTAATAGTTTAATTCGTATTCTATTCATTGCAATAGTTTTCTATTTTCTGTAGTCTATTTTTTGTAAGGTGTTAATTATTTTTAAGTAATCTTAGAATTTCACAAATAATTTTTTAATAACCTAATTCATCCCCATATGCGCCATTCAAATATAATAAAAAGGTTACACTTCACCCATTTGAAGTAAGATTGTAAGAGTCCTTCTTCACTCAAATGAAAAGAACATTGTATCTGGTTATTCTTTACCTTTAAGTAAGATTTTAAAGGATTACTTTTCACCCTCTTCATGGAAAGTAAGATTATAAAGGTTCCTATTCACCTCCTTTATGGAAATAAGAAGTTATAAGAGTTACTTTTCACCCTATGGAAGATTACTATAATTGAAACTTCCAATATGTAGTTAGAGAGTGGATTATGAAATTGTTAGGAATTTTTTGAACCACTATAAATCTTGATGATTTTCTTTTACCTATCCTCTTTATATTTATATGCTTGTGTTTGATTAATTATTAATTGAATTTGAATAAAATTTTCATAAACATTAGCATATCATTATAAGTTGAACTTTGGTTTAGTGATTCATATTGTTAAAATTGGTTTAGGTAGTTTGGTCTATTTAATTTAGTAAGAAATTTTTAAATACTCAATTAACCCCCTTTTGGGTGCTAAAAATCTTACAATACTTGTATTTTTCCTTGTTAAAATATAAACTTGGACCTAGTTCATCTTTAATATTTACTGCATTTTACACTTATTAGAACATCTTAATTGCTTAGTCTTAATATTTTCACAATACTCTTAATTATTTCTTTAGATAACATTTATTTCATATACATGTGTAATAATTCAAAGGAGCATAGAGTTGAGCCTTGATTTTAATGATTCAACCAAACAATATGTGAACTTAGTGTTATGGATGGGTGTGCTTGGAACCTCATTTAGGAAATCATCATTCATGGAACCCATATATGTATGAGCTTTTACATAATTACTATTAGCATTTAGGAATTGCATCTTTATGACTATCATGGTATTTTTATGACTCATGCCATAAGAGAGTAACATTTTAGAAATGGAAGAATATATGGAAAGCAAAAAAAGTTCTAATATAAAATTTGTTTTTATTCACTTTGCAAACACAAGGATTAAGTTAATAACTAAATAAGTAACTTTTAAGAATATATCAAAGTTAGAAATTCAAAAGAAGTTATGAGGTAAGAGGAGCTAAATTATGAATTAAAATGATATACTTAATTTGTCTAAGCAATTAATACCTATAATGATGGACACTTTAAACATTATAGG